>JAOVVG010000037.1:20298141-20308418 GCA_028566375.1 Leptodoras nelsoni | reverse complement strand
TATATAATCACACCCCATAATAATAATAATAATAATAGCCAAGAAGAAGAAGAAGAAGAAGAAGAAGAAGAAGAAAAGTGGAGCAAATTTACTTTGTGGGAAAAACTGTTTAAGGAGTTTATAATGAAGCACAATGTGTTTAGTGTTTTGTACCAAAGGGGAAAACACAAGAGCTTGAGATTAGTGGCAGTTTGTGCAGTAACGATAAAAAAAAAATATCAGACTAGATTTATTTTTAGATCAGACTGTGTGACTAGATCTTTAAAAACATCCGCGTGTCGTATGTCTGTAATGTCTCTTAACTGACCATTGAACGCTGCATACTTAGAGCCAGAGCGTCGTCAAGCAACCGGTTGTCAAGGAGACGGCTGTACTGAGCGGTCAGCTACTGTAGTCAGGGGGAAGCGCAGCTAACCAGCAAGTTTATCGACTAGCGTTTACCTGCTCGTGTGTAAACTTTGTTACTGTGTTGACATGTCGTGAGTCCTTTAAAGAGTGATGGATTCCTCCGACCAGACGGCTTGCAAGATCGAAAACCTGCAGAAACACAGAACAGGCAAAGTGCTCAACGCTGTTCTCAGTGTTTACGAGAACCAGGCAGTGTTCAGTGCCGACGGGAATTCAGGTAGCCTTGAATGCAGCATTAGCTACTTGATTGCATCTTGCATGAGCAATACATGTATTAATGGATTAATTTGGTTTATTATGGCGTGCTGAAAGAGCTTACACGGTAATGATTCCGTGTAAAACAGATCGATTTATACTTCTGTAACACAACTTATGTTCTTTAATACAGTTTAAGTCACTAAATAAATGAAAAATGTAAACACATCATGATCATCCATGCGATATGATTACAGACAAGATCTCTTTATATCTTGATATCAAAGATATCTATATATGCACAAATTATGTAAAAGAAATACAACGAAAATATAAAACAGTAAACATAAGTGCTAGTACATTGGTATTATATGCTTACTTTACATTTTACAGCTGAACATGTTTTATTCTAATGCAGTCTATCAGGAATGTTTGGGGGAAACATTACTTTATTTATTTCTTTACTATGAGTTTTTTACATTTCTCTAATCTCTGCTGGAAATGTCAAATGTGAATGATTTTTAAAGTAGATCACCCAGTGGAGAAGGCTGAGAAGCTGCTGAAGAGCAGGGCTGAGGCTGGAGATACACAGGCCAGCTTTCTGCTTGGACAGCTCTACTATGAGGAGGTAATAATTCCACTGGGCCATGCTGGTGAGACTCAGTGATTTTAGTCACAGACTGGGAGTGAGAGACTGCTCAGTGGATTGCATTAGTGGATTTTTGGAGCATTTGCACCAAAAATCCAATTACCACCTCCTTGTATCTACACTCTTTGTCCATTTTATCAGCTCCACTGACCATACAGGTGCACTTTCCCAACAAGCAGAAGCCACACACTACTGAAAGTCAAGATCCATTGAGTAGATTCATTGATTAAAAAGAGGTGGAATTCTGCTTGGTTGGAAGGAAAACTTGAACCCACACTGGCCCTTTGTGGATTTAGTTTGACACCCCTGGACTAGAGGAGGATTAACACAAACTTTGCAGCAACAGATAACTTTACAGATACTGTAACTCAGACTTTAAGGTGGAGCGACTAGGTAGATGTATTTAATAGAATGGACAGTGAGTTGACACAGTGTTTAGAAAGTTCAGCAGCACTGTCTGATCCAATCATACCAGCCCAACACACACTAACACACCACCACCACATCAGGGTCACTGCAGTGCTGACAATCATCCACCACCCAAATAGTACCTGCTCTGTGCTGGTCCTGTGGGGTCCTGACCACTGATGAACAGGATAAAAGGAGGCTAACAAAGTCTGCAGAAAACAGTTGGACTAAAATCTGTATCTATCTGTAAAATTGCAAAGTACACCTGTATGGTGAGTGGAGCTCATAAAATGGACAGTGTAGATACAAGGAGGTGGTTTTAATGTTATGGCTGATCGGTGTATGTGTAATTTATGGTAATTAATCTTGTGTGACAGGGCAACTATACAGACGCTGAGGCTGTATTTGATGGGATTAAAGATAGAGAACCTCAAGCTCTCTACCAGCTGGCTGTTATGTACTACGATGGACTTGGTACCATGGCAGACCCTGTGAGTTTTGTTTGAATGATGGTGCACCACAGGATTGAGATGCAGAGCGTTACAGTAACAGATACTACTGCCTGTCTAATCTTATCCTAACAAGAGAGCTCTGAACTTCTGAAACTGAATCATACTCTAATCCTGTCTTTATGAAAAGTCTGAAGATTTGCTATTATAAATAATACATAAATAATCAATTACTTCCGCCAAAGCTGATTATTTTATTAACTGCATGTCCCAAAGTACTTTACTCCTCTAATACTACAGCAAATTCCCAATGACTGTTATATTTAGTTACCGATTAAAGAACCACATTATTTTTGTTTAGTATATAGTAACATTTAATGTGGAGAAGCATCATTTGAGACAAGTTAGTTCTTGTTATCACTTACAATACAACAGCTATAAACTGGCAGGCTCCTTTTTTCCTCTCTTGAAGATTAAAACTTGCCTTTTCATAATACTAAGAAACTGGTAAGTGTAAAGTTGTCCTGGTGTAAAACCTAATGACTCTTTCAAACACCAAAAACTCCTCCCATAAAAAACATCTCCTGCTACACCAAAACATACCAATGATTATGCGTTACAGTACACCACATTAACTTGCACATCTGTTTATGATTAATATTAGATTATAGCGAGTTCCTGTGGATTAGCTGTTACTATAGTAGCAATAATATGTACACCATCCCAGCCAATAAATCTGTTATGTATTCATTTCATTCCTGTCCCAAACAGAGCAAAGCAGTGGACTATATGAGAAGAGTAGCTGAATGTGGCACAAGCAGTGTCAGATATGCAGCTCTGTACAACCTGGGCAGAGCCTACCTACAGGGTTATGGAGTGCAGGCTTCCAGAGAAGAGGCAGAGAAGTGAGTGCATTCAGAGCAGCCTGTGATAAATAATGAATAACAAATCAATCAGGAAGTCTCTAGTCCTGAACATCTTTCCATGCCCGCAGGCACTTGCTCAACGCAGCAGATGATGGAAACCCTAACGCCAGCGTGGAAGCTCAGTCGTCTCTCGGGTTGTTATATTCCAGTCCTGAATTGCTGGATCTCAAGCGGGTAGTGAAGCATTGATTACCTGAAAAAAAGAACAACTGATGAGGCTCCTTAGAAGTCAGATGAGAATACAAATCCAGTTTCTTTGACCTGGACGAAAGAAATCCTTCATGCTTTGTAGCCTACTTTCTGTAACAGTCACTGGAGTCTGAAAATGGTTTCAACAAAGCAAGATAACATATGTGTGATAAAAACAGTTTTCTTTTGGTGAAATGTGTATAACAGTCTGTCTGATATTGTGCATCTATCCTAGGCATTCTATTGGCACTCTGAGGCCTGCGGTAATGGCAGCCTGGAGTCGCAGGGGGCTCTGGGGATCATGTACCTATATGGATACGGTGTAGCTAAGGACCTAATGGCTGCACAGGAATGCCTCACGGAGGCTGCGACGAGGGGTAACGTTTATGCCCAGGGTCACCTTGCAGCTTACTACTACCAGCACAAACTCTACACCAAAGCAGCACTTTTGGCTAAGAGGTACCATAAAATAAATAATGAAAGTACAAGTCATTAAACAGGTGCAGAAATGTATTCAGTTGTACAGTACTTGCAGCCTCATATGAATGCCAATTACTTTCTCCTTTCCATGTGGCGATGTTAAATAACATTACCACCTAAATACACACTTTCTGTGGTGGGTTGCAATGTTGTAATGATGTCCTTTTTTTACACTTGAACCTTTATTTAACAGACAAAAGGACAAAGATTTTTAGTGTTTTCAACGATGAACTTAATTCAAATTTGTTCAATATAAACAAATGTAGGCTCAGTGGGTAGCACCGTCGCCTCACAGCACGGAGGTCCTGGGTTCGATCCCCGGGTGGGGCGATCTGGGTCCTTTCTGTGTGGAGTTTGCATGTCCTCCCCGGTTGATTGGTATCTCTAAAGTGGCCCTAGTGTGTGGGTGTGTGCGTGAGTGTGTGCGTGAGTGTGTGCCCTACGATGGATTGGCGCCCTGTCTAAGTTTGTGTCTGTCTTGTGCCCTAAGCTGCCGGCTAGGCACCGGCTCTCCCGTGACCCTGAAATAGGAATAAGCGGTTAAGATAATGAAATGAAATGAAATGAAATAAACAAATGTAGAAATTGATACCTGTAACACTCAAAAAATGGGGCAAAATAAGACAAGTAATAAAAGTAACACTGTTCTGGAAGGTTCCATAATTAGCAGTTTAACTGGTAACAGGTGAGACTGAGTATAAGAGGAACAGCCACCAGATTGCAAATATTTTAGCCCAAACTCACCTATGAGTGTGTTGTAGGCATCAGTTTTTAAATTTGTTTGTTATTTGTTTATATTTAACAAACAGAATTAAATTAAATGTTGAAAACACTGAAAACCTTTTATTTGTCCTTTGTCTGTTAAATAAAGGATAAGTGAATTAACACATTACATATTTCAGAGTTTATTGCAAGTCCCAACTTCCCAGCTTTTTTGGAAATGGGGTTTGTATGTATTTTTCATGGATGACACTTGGATCCATCCATCTACTGGCTTATGTTGGTGTTTTCTCAGACATTGTATACTTTAAAGATATTATAATTGTACTTTTCATACTTTATGCTTATTATTAAGTTGTTTATCTTACAGTATGGTATACAAGAGGAATATAAATTAGGATGCACTGGCAGGTGCCAGGAATTAAGTGGTTAAAGGAACAATGAATGTTTTTGCATTGCAGGGTATGTGAGTATGAAGACATTAGTGCTATAGCAAATTTCACCGGCTGTGACCCTGAGTACATCTGTAAAGGCATAGCTATAGGCCTGTTCTACTATGCACGTTGCCTCCAGCTAGGCCGGGGAGTCACACAGGATACAGAGAAAGCACAACACTATTACAGCAAGGTAAGACCTTGAAGAGAAACGCTTAGTGGCCACTTTATTAGAGCACCTGCTAATTTCTGCAATTAACCAATTACCAATTAACCAATCATGTGGCAGCAGTGCCTAAAACCATGCAAATGCAGGTCAGTATGCTTCAGTTAATGTTTACATCAAACATCAGAATAGAGATAACTATGATCTCAGTGACTTTGTCCATGGTATGGTTGTCAGGTAAGATCAGGTACTATTTGGGTGGTGGATCATTCTCAGCACTGCAGTGACACTGATATGGTGGTGGTCTGTTAGTGTGTGTTGTACTGGTGTGAGTGGATCAGACACAGCAGTGCTGCTGGAGTTTTTAAACACTGTGTTCACTTACTGTGCACTCTGAGACACATCCACTATATTGCTCCACCCTGTAGATGTAAAGTCAGAGACAGTAGCTCATCTGTTGTTGCACAGTTTGTGTTTTTCATCCTCTAATCCAGGGGTGTCAAACTCCACAATCCACAGGTGGGTGCAGGTTTTCTTGACTTTCAGTAGTGTGTGGCTTCTGCTTGGCTGGAAAGAAAACAGACACCTGCACTGGTCATTTGTGGATTTAGTTTGATACCCCTGCTCTAATCCTTCATCAGTGCTCACAGAATGCTGCCTACAGGATGCTGGTGATGGGACATTTTTGGTTGATGGACTATTTTCAGTCCAGCAGTGACACTGATGTGTTTAAAAACTCCAGCAGCACTGCCGTCTCTGATCCACTCACACCAGTACAACACACACTAACACACCACCATGACATCGGTGTCACTGTAGTGCTGAGAATGATCCACCACCCAAATAGTACCTGATCTGTGCTGGTCCTGACCATTAGAGTACAGAGTAAAGGGGACTAATACAGTATGTAGAGAAATTACATGCTACAGTCTGTAATTGTAAATCCTGTAATTGTAAAATAGAAATCCTTATCCTGAGATATCTGGATCAGCTTAATCCAATCTGAAGACATTGTGAAAAACTGGGGCAGAATCTCCGAGATCATTTTGATACTGTATAGGAAAAAAGGGGATTTGATTATCCAGACAATTTGGATCAAGTTTCAGATTTTTGAAAAATGACCCCAGATTGGTTCCACTCCTGTCAGGTAAGATCAGAGATCCGAGACTGAGGCTTACAGTGGATACAGGCTCATCAAAACTGGATGTATAAAGTGAACATTAACACTTCACTTGTATCTGCATTGTGCTCCTGTCACATGATTGGCTGATTGGATAACTCCATGAAGGTACACAGGTATACAGGTATTCCTATTAAGTAGAGCTGTCAAATGTGACAATTTTTTTTAAATCGTGGTTAATCTGGGTTTTAATGCACATTTTGATTTGTGTTGTAAATATAAGCAACGTAGGGCCATTGAAAATGCTGTTGCTGTTTATCACTGGTCTATTTTAAGAGAATTGGTGATTATCAGGGACAGAGTAACAGTATAATAATTGTTTACAATGAGAATTCAAAAGTTCAAGTAAAGGAAAATAAGAAAAATTAATATCAAAAATAATAATGATATATTAAAAAGTACATAAGAGTTTGCGTATGTGTTATGCGTATCCGTCTCATTTGACGTCTCTGTTGACATTAAACTGATCTAAAAAATTAAAATCTAGCAACCCAAAAAGAGCTACAACTTCTTCGATCTTCATTGTTCCTTCCAATCTTTAGCAATGTTTATGATAGCAAAGGAGCTAGGAGATCCTAACACTGAACACGAGAGATCAGAGCACTGTGCACAAGAAATGACAACCAAAGCATAATAATAAAAATCTTAAAATACATCACCCACAGTTCATAGACGAAGCGTCTACAGCCGAGGGCCGTGATCAAGGCACGAGCCCGATGCTGTCCGCTGTTGCAGCACATCCCAAATAGAGCCGTTTTATTGGCCGAGTTCCCTATGAAGAGCCTTCTGTATTCTGTACCCTGTGTAGTGTGTAGGGAGCCGGGATACAGCATAGAGACCATTGTGATCGTAATGCAGCCTAAAACAAGTAACATAACAGTAAATTTTAGAATGTTTGTGTTCATTGATGGCACTGTTGGTTTGCATAATTAAACTCATTTTTAATCTGCATTAACATTTTAGTGGCGTTATTATTTTTAATCAGTCAGTTCTTTAATGCGTTAATGTGTTCATTAACACTTTCATTTGACAGCACTACTATTAAGTGCATCTGTACGTATACACATTCCCTGTACTAATGACAAAATTCTTTAATATATCCACATATGGTTGATCGCTTGGTGTTGGTCTTGTTCCTGACAGTCAACAAGTTTTTTCTAACATCTTTCTTTTCAGGCAGCCCTGATGAACCCTGAAGTGTTTAAGGACCTCCAGAAGGACCTCACATATGGGAGAATGTAACATATATATATATATATATATGGTAATGTATTTGAGAATTTGCACTGCCGCCAAATGCTGGATAATTCACCATGCACTGAACTTTTGCTTTTATTACTGTTTTTTTGTTTTTTACAGAAAACCTCTTCATATTACCTGAAATATTTTTTGCTACATTTTAATGCACATATTTTAGTTTAGAGCTTGCAATCTTATTTTGAAAATGGTCTAATTATAATGCCAATTTGTTTATACACACTGTTGCATTTATTCACTTTATTAGTCAAAGTGGATCTGGAGCCTATCCACACACCTAACCATTCACACACTCATTCTCAAACTAAATGCAATTTATAGCATACCCAGTTGTCCTACTGATATTTTTGTGGGGTGGGAGAAAAAAAAAAAAAAAAAAAGGAAATCCCAAATGAACAAGGAGAGCCGCATTCTAGCTGTGAAGCTCTACCTTCTGCATCACCATGCCACCTAATTTTATAACAATAACAATAAAAAGTGAGTGACACAAATATTCTTTTTTGCGATTTATTGCTTACAAATGCTCTAGTCTATTCTTGGTAAAAATAAAATCTATAATAATAATAATAACAATAATAATATCACAAATGAAACTAGCACAATAATCTTACATGACACAGTGCACAATTAAAAGCCTTCATAATCACCACAACATGTACTGTAATGTAGGTAGAGAGGTTCAATAGGTCCAGGTTTTCATGTTCTCTTTTTAAGCAAGTACAACACTCATTTCATGACTATTCACATTTTATGACCTTGCGGTCTAACAAAATCCCACAGACAATAAAAAAGGGACAGAAACAAACTTGGTTGGTTGGTTGGATGTGGTGTGTTAGAAACCAAAAAAAAAAAAAAAAAAAAGATAGAAATGTCCGTCAAGTTCTGTAGTAAGTCAAGCATTTTCTCATAGTGATTCTTAAATAAAACATCCTTCCAGCATGTTCAGTGCAACACAAAGTTAGTGAAGACAAAGGTGAATCCTTTAACGGGTGACTGTGTACGAGATCAGACATGTTCCATCTCTTTGCTCAGCTCAGGGCAGAGTTCTTTGAGGAGCATCTCCAGCAGGATCTGTGAATGAGAAGGGGGGGGGGAATTCACAAATTGTGAACACTTGCTTAGTGATATTATCCCTGCACTGCCACTAGATGTCAGCCCTGCATCGCAATGTTACAAACCCAACCAGGGAAACTTCTAGAAAGTACAACGTCTAGAAACTCCAAAGAGAGAACTAAGGATTCTTCTCATTTCTTAATTTGTGCCTTTTCGATTCCTTTTCTTGACTCCCTTCTTAGCTTTTCCCTCTGAGAAAGCATATATTATTTGATCTGCCTAATGCTCTTGTATTTGTGGTACATCACCTGCTATAAAAAATAAATAAAAACAAAAACAAAAACAAAAAGCACTGGCGTATCCTTGCTCTACAAGCCTTATTGATTACACATACTGCATTGTGGCACATCCTTAAAGATGGTAGACTTCAGTAGGCCACAGGCTGCGGGAGGCAGAATTGAGGAATCGGTTCGAGTTTGGGAAGTACCTTAACAATGTTACGTCCTCTTATGAGGTGAGGAAAAAAATACTTACAGCTGATTTAAACCTACAGAGTAATGGAAAAAACCAGACCTCAGCTTCTAAAATGCAATTTTCTACATTATGGTATTTCCATAATGGCCCTATCTGCACTGAAGTGAAAGCACTCTAAACAAGAGCGGAAATGATAGAGGCATGTGCAGACGAGATAAAGCAGTGCAGTACAGGATAGACTGGAGTGAGTGACTGCATACAAATGATAAAGACTTACATAAAGAAGATGCTTGTTGGCACTGGATTCCTGAAGTGCATTGAAGATCTTAATGATCCCGTAACGAGCGTTCTGCTGCCCCACTAGATTCTGTAGTGCATCTAATGGACAGTTCAGTACGTTAATTCTAGTCAGTCACAATTTCTATTTATTATGTGAAAAATATTCAAATGCACTGATATCATCTTATGAACCAGTGAATCAGAACCTTTAGGTTGGCTAAGGAGTTTACATAAACGCAATGGTAACTTAGTACATCACAACCATTATAAATTCACTTAGGAATTACATTATATACTTCTTGTCTGGGTGCTTCCACCTTTCTCAGTTCATGCTCTGTTGGGCATCAAGCAGAAAAGTGCCATAATGGGTGTCTGCTACAGTGTAATGGACTTCTGTGGGTAATTACAGCACGCTTCTGCTCACTGGAGAGCCTCCAAGTGGAACTTTGTTTATCCTGGGCCCCAGAATGCATATCATTAAAACCGCTGCCTCACCATACAGGTAACAACTCATTAAAACCTGACAAGTCAGTGGGGGCTATTTGCTTTCAGCACTAGACAGCAAAAACAGGTTGAGGGCCTTCAGGTTTCAGGAATAGAAGTGCTCTCACCAGGGATGTTGTCCAGCAGTTTCTGCTGTGCTTTCTCCTTGGTCTCGCTACGCTCGACATCTGAGCGAGCTTTGTTATGTGGTGCCAGTTTCCCGTTGGGCCAGAATGTGTCTCTGAAAATATTAATGTAGTAAACCATCATCTGCTCGCTGAAGATCCAGTTTACAGTGTCTCTGATCTGCCTGTGGGATGGTACAGGGAAACAGGACAGAAACAAGCCAAGGAGTCAGATTTACAGACCGAAAAAAATTTTCTGTAACTTTATATTTAATTCTTTTTAAAAATATATTTATTTAATTTCTCCCTAACTAATGTAATTATCAGGGGCAGGGGTGGCTCAGTGGTTAAGGTGTTGGGTTACTGAATCGTAGGTTGGGGGTTCAAGCCCCAGCACCACCA
>JAOVVG010000037.1:20229126-20240206 GCA_028566375.1 Leptodoras nelsoni | reverse complement strand
GATCCAGTGGTGCAAAATGCAAATTCTTCCAATTTTTTAGCTGGTCTTAAGATTTTGATCAGGAGTGTATATATATATATATATATACTGTTCCTGTGTACCTGTGTACTGTTACTCTTCTGCCACTAGATGGTGCAATAAACCAAATGACTGTAAGGATGATTGGAGCAGCGAGTAACAGGCCTCCTAAACTAGAAGTCAGTAACAGGCCTCCTAAACTACATCAACTAAAATAACAATCACAATAATAATAATGTTCTACAGCTTTTATACTGTATATTGACTGACAATGTCAAAGAGAGTGAGAGCCTTTCTGGTGTCACACAGACTAATATTCATAATACTTATTAATACAGAGCAAACAGAAAAATAGGTAGAAAAAGAGATGAAGAAGAAGGAAGAAAACCTTGAACTTTGTGTTTACTTATGGGTTATGTAATTAACTGCCATGCGGTTGCCATGGTGACCTAGGTGTCATAAGGGCTGTGTGGGTGGGGCTGAGCTAAGATATTCACAGTCCGAGAACAGCAACCGAAAGCAAAAGGCGAGGAGCAGGCTGCTGTTTTCCTTTCTACCTACACATACAAACACACCCCACATACACAGCAGTCAGGTCATATCATATTACAGTACCATCTGTCACTGCCTCTGATATGCAAACACTCAGAACGACATTGTACAGGACAAATGAACATGCCTTTATACTAACCACTAAGGAATCTTGTTTGCTTTGCCACATGGGAGGTGTACAGTTAAAACAGACATACCTAAAAATGCATATAGGACATGAATAATGTCTAGCACATTGTCTTTAAAATAATCAATGCCAGACAGATTTCAGTCACAGCTACAAAAGCACAAGAGCTGTTAGTCAGTTTCTCTTTGACTGAGATGCGAAACTGCACCAGGAAATGAGATGATTTTCACGGTTTCACACAGAACATAATTACTGCAGTAACTGTTAACCTCTTCTTCTATCATTACCATCAGAAACCTTTTGCCATTAGACTAAGGTGAGGCTTACAATGCCATCAATGTTAATCTTGTTCTCTCTTTCTGTTTATCTTGTGTCCTAATCTTGTTGACATTCCTGTCGGTGCATTTGCAAAATAAAATAGGCTGTGGATTGTGACCATGTGTCCAATATTTTAAATAAGGAGTGGTACAAGGATGTGAACCAGTAGAAACAAGATGCTTTGTCAATAATTAAATATTTTCAGATACTGGTTCCACTGCAAAAAAATGTAGGAATTTTACTTGTTACAAAAAGCCTTGTTACTAAACAGCTGAGTAAAATATGGCTCTGCAGAGTATAAGTGCATTTCTAAATATATAGGCATTTCTTAATTATGGGATTTAATTGGTTTGATTCTTTGCCGTTTTCTACAATCGCTTACAATCAGCTTATATTTCAACGCCTAAAAGAATGACAGCTCATCAAAAGTCATAGGAGGTATTAAAGGATGTGGAAATATGGTACAAAGGAAGTGATTTGGGGCTTCTCATACCTAGCCACAACGTTCTAACATACAAACAAATATTCAGATTTTCCACTACCAAGCTATGTCAACAACGCCTGGCCATCTCGTTCCAAAGTTGGTCCTTTCTTGATGTTACAATAACCTCCGTTCTTCTGGGAAGGCTTCCACTAGATTTTGGAGCATGGCTGTGGGGATTTGTGCTCATCCAGAAACAAGAGCATTAGGAAGGCGATGCACAGTCTGTGGTCCGATTCATCCCAAAGGTGTTCAAATGGGTCAGTCAAGGTCTTCCACATCAACATCAACAAACCATGTCTTTAAGGAGCTTACTTTGTGCACAGGAGCACTGTCATACTGGAAAATGTTTGGGCCTCTTAGTTCCAGTGGTGGAAAATCATAATCCTACAGAATACATTCTAAATAATTGTGTGCTTTCTACTTTGGGGCAGGAGTTTGGGGAAGAAGGACATATGAGTGACATCCTAAAATCACTGACGTCCATACTGACATCCTAAAATCACTATTTTGAATAGTAATTAATTTAGTGTAACCAGATCACTTTTCTTGGACTATGCACAGCTCATATCATTATTTAATTAAGGAGGTAATATTTATCTACCATCATTTATTTAAGGTAGTAATAACTGTAAATGTGTTATATTGTAGCAATGCCTGTAGAAACACCAAGCTAAAAGACTTGAGGAATGATTTATTTTAAGCAAATGCTCCATGTTACCTGACAATCACACCCATATGAGTTTGTTCTGCACAGTTGGAAGTATACAATTGTACAGGGTATTTTTAGAATGCTGTAGCATGACAATTTCCCTTCACTTGGAACTAACCAGCCCAAGCATGTACTGGCATGATAATGCTCATGTAGACAAACCAAGATTCATTAAGACATGATTTGTCAAGGCTGAAGTGGAAAAACTTGAGTAGCCTGCACTGAGCCCTGATCTCAACCTGACTGAACACCTTTTCAAATCACTGAAACGCAGACTGTGTACCAGGCCTCCTCACTGGTCATCGGTGTCCAAGCTCACTAACACTCTTGCAGTTGAATGAGCACAGATTCCAACAGCCAAACTCCAAAATCTAGTGGAAAGCCTTCCCAGAAGAGTGGAGGCTGTTGTAGTAGTAAGCCGTCAAACTTTGACGCTCTACCTACATGTGTATCTACATACCTGATGCCATACAGTATATGGAAATCCTATGGACAGTACAAGTATAATTTCTAATAAGTGGGTAAAATACTTCTAATATAATTCAAATCCAGAAAAGGTTGTTTTTTTTATATTTATTATCAAGAAATTCTTATTTTACACATTATCTTATCATATAATTAGGTATTCAATGATCCACAGGATTGAGAAGCCCATAAATGTGTATAGAGACACATTTGGTTAGATGAACACATTTCCATATACAGTCACAGACAAGGACAGTAATATGAACAAGTTTTTGCCACCTGTTTGATTTTCTGCATTTTCTGTTTCATTTCACACCTGAGCACCAAAAACATATTTTTCAGTGTGCTGTTTAATTTAAAAAGAAAAGATAGTACGACTATGATATGATACTTTGACAAAAAGGTTGCTAATGTTTACTTCGGTGTCTGTCTTGCATACACCATCCACATATCTCCCTGAAGTGTGATCATTAAGGGGCAAAAATGGAAAAGTGTCAAATTTAAAAATGAAAAATCATTTAAATAATTTCACAAGATATCCAAAAGAGTCTTCTTCTGGTCAGCATCATTCATTTTTCTGGATAATTTAAGACCTTGGAGTGCAATGTAGAATGCTGTGTCCTGAAATAGAAATTTGAATGCTCTAAAAGTAAATGTAAAAAATAACTATTTATAATAAATGATTTCTCTGAAGCATAGAACATCCTAACAGGAATCATTTTGCAGTTATTGCTGGTGAAGATGGGATCAACAGATGTTAAGGATACTATTACTTTTTCCACATAGAACATTGTGTGTTGCGAAAACATACGTGGTCTTTATGGCTGAGGCAAGTGACAATTTTGAGATGGGCCTGCATTGTGAAGGAGTTTGTTGATATTCCAGCATGGTAATGTGTGATGAAGAACACCTTGCTTCCTGGATCTGTGTGTTTTTCAGATCAGCGTTGTACTGCTGATGGAGGGGGTGGTGGGACCTAGCATAACATGAGCATGTGCTTGATGTGTTTCCTGGCTTAGTTCTTTCCCAAGAACTCTTCTGCTGACTGACTCCTGCTGCATTTCCATGGTCTGGAGGTGACATTTAGAGTATGGATTAGTACTCAAGGGGGTACACAATAGTCCCTGGTGAATTCACCAAGGTCTGATTCAAGACAAGGCAGTGCATAGCTGCTTGGAGGTGAAGGTTAGGTGTATTCACAGAGATATGCACACTTATCTTCCAGTGCAACTCAAAATTGAATATTATGCCCAAACCACACCGCTATTTATTCTAGTGCTTGGGGCTCTATTCATCAAAAACAAAACATCTTAACTTTAAGATCTACTCTAAAATATGCAAAAATGCAGAAAACCACTTCAGGGGCAAATGCTTTTTCACAGCACTGTATAATTAAATTTGTTTATATGTACATTTATGTTCACACATACAGTAGAAAGCAAAAATATATCAATGTATTAAAAAAAACATAAAATAAGTGCCATTTTTGTCATTCACAAAAAACATGAATCAAAACTGATTACACTGGGTGAAAATGTAGACAAAATCCCTTAAGACACAACAATATATGGGGGTATGTCAGAGTTTGAGATATAAAAAGGCTTTTTTTGAAAGTGCTTTCTTTGGTGGACATGAGACACAAACTAACAAATCTTTTCAGAGAAGTGTGTGTCCACAGTCATGGTGCTATAGAGACAGAAAGAAGGCCACAGATAATCTCGTTCAGTGCTTGTCTATAAGGTGCTAAAGCTAATGCCACTGATTAGACATAGTGACTCTCCAGTATATACAAATCCAGAATGAGCTGGAAACAATGGCACAATGGCAATGTTGACATCTGTCATTGCACTAGACCACTCCCTGAATTTAAGGCCTGGACCTGCACTGAATCCTGCATTTTGCTCTGTATCATGTCTCACCCATGGTTAAGATGAGCTATTCAGCAAGCCAGACATCACCATTATCATCTTCATCAGTTTTGCTAGCTGTGACCATCAATAGTAGGCCACAGAGTGTTGCTTAGGTTCTTTGCTCCATGTTCAAGTTCAGTACAGCCTTCGGTGAAGCCAGGAGTGACTTTCCTCAGTAACTTTTGACAGATTTTGATACGTCTGAGGTTTTCATGATGACACTGGCCCGTTTTTCATGGACAGGGGGTTTGCCAGAAGCTACTGGAGGCTGTGACGGAGGGTGAGGTGGTGTTAAGAGGCTCCATGTTCCCTCGCTGTTATAGGGGCCATTAAAGGGAGTAGACGAAGTATCCTGGATAGCTGTAATCCTGAAGTTTTGCTTAGACTGAGTGATGAAAGTAGACATGCTGGGTAAAGACGTCCGGATCGCAGAGTTGTCCAGGACTGGTTTTGCTTCCACATGATTAGGGCCCCATACAAGAGCATGTATGTGCTGTAGAAGAAAAAATAATGTAGATTCATAACATTAATCTATACAACTTACTATTATTGCTACCTTATTAATCCATGGGGTTAATTCTGACCCATAGTGCATTCTTGATTTTGATTATAGGATCTTTTGAACATTTATTGAAATGAAACCAAGTGAGATGTTTAGAGGGAAGCATCACTACTCTGTGGAGCTGTTAACAATACACAGATATCTGAAATGTGACCCGACTACACACTGCTTTTTGTAAGAGATCCGACACTAAAAAGCTTGTAAACAGTTCGTTTAATCTTTAAGTATGTGTTGCATTTAAAAGCTTCTTATATTATCCATGGTGTAAATGCTTCATCTTAAAAGTAACTGGTAACTAAAGCTATCAAATAAATATAGGGGAGTAGAAAGTACAATATTTGCCCATGAAATATAGTGCAAAGTATAAAAAAGCATAAAATAGAAATGCTCAAATAAAGTACATCAAAACTCAAGTAAATGTTCTTAGTTCTTTTCCATCTCTGCCACCATGGATTAAAACATCATCAATAGCCAATGGACTAACATACAGTAAAGACAAATGGTTTATAATTTGCTTCTAATTAAATTTTCTAGTCCTAGAAATGTCATTCCTAGTTTCCTCACCTCAGTAGATCTGTGTTATTTTGATAATGTGACTGCATAAATACTCAGGGGCCTGTATCTCCCAGATAAGAACCACCAATAAATCACCAAGTCACTTAGAAAACCATTATACATACAAAAGCTAGGATACTTTCAAGTACTTAAATCCCTTAAACCCATACTGTAAACAAACCACATCCACTGTTGACAAGATTCTATCATTAGCATAATTATTCTTAGCATAATTACCCCCCACTACAGTTCAGACATTTATACTAAACTTAATGTAGTTTTTACTGTTTTTTTTACTTCTTAGTCTTTTTGCCACGTTGGAGCTCTGCATGATTCATATGAGCACTGGAATGCAGAGAAACCCCACACTACCGCCTGTTCATCCTTACATACTCCCACATACTCGCACACACACACACAGATATACAAATATGCATTCACATATAAATACATGCAAACTGTACAGACATTCACTTTTCCACACAACCTCTTCAGATTCTCAGTTTTGTGCGCTCTGACTTTGGACTGTTCAGAGCAGCATACTAAATGACAAACTGCCTGGGTGACTGAAGCTGCTATTCAAACTTGCAAATGGCACAAAGAACAAAATGCTCCAAACTCCAAGTCCACTTTAACTTTTCCACTATTAATTACAGCTCCAGTTGTTTTTGCTGTAAATATTATTGCCACCATGTCGCTATCTCCACAATGCAGCTAACTGCAAACACAGACCTCCTTCCTGAATGCTAGTAAATCATCCCTGAAATGACTGTTAAAAAAGGCTCATGACTCCATTCACCTTCACTTAACTGGTTAGAAATTGTGTGTACCACAAAAGGGGAATTACACCTTTTTCAGCTTAAGCAGTAAAAGTGATACCTGACACAAAATGACATGAAACCTGAGGCTGTATTTTGAAAACCCCATCTGCCAAACCAAAAGTACACTCAGACTAGAAATCTGAATCATACTCCTTTCCAAAGTTAAACACACTTCCATTTACACTCCGTTTAAACCAGTCAATAGTGTAGTTAACAGTTGGGGTTTTGGTGTATGGTATGGCATAAATGTTTTGTACCAACAATAAAAATCTATCTGTGTCATTCACGAAGAATTAAAGAAATAAAGTGTACATTAAATTGCTTTACAAGTTGTAAAACAAGTTGTTCTTAGACATTTGATGCACTATGTCCTTTTTTTCCTTTTCTTTTGAACTTTTCAGCTTTGCAGGACAGGAACTGAAAATACGGGTTGGGCCACAGCCTGAACATGCTGCTCTCCACACACACTCCAGAAACTCCACTGCGTGGCCTAACTTCCTAAACCCTATAAAGAGAAATGTGTAAATCTACATCCCTATTAATGAGAATTAACACCGCATCCGATTTTATATTACTGCTCAAAATCATTGGAGCTCGTTAGACCGAGCTGCAACTACAATAACAAAAAAAACACAATCTGGCAAAAATGAGGCTGGACATATCCTACAAAAACTGCCCTTTGTGCCTTTGTGTACAGATCCTGGATCAGCTCCTTTAAGTGTCATACCAGTGTTTTTCAGTGTTGGCGCTAAAGACACAAACACGTGCCTGCAAGCATTACAGGAAGCAGACTCTGGGGAGGGAGCAGATTCTGGGCAATGCGTTGACGTCATGTTAAAGAGGCAGTGCTATATTTACTTTGTTGCAAAACCATTCCCATCAAACGATTTCCTTTTTATTGGATTAATGCCACTACTACAACAATTAAGAAAACATCAGCAATCTGCCTTGCTTTATGAAATACTAGTTTTGCACATACCTCTTTGGAGTCCTCTTCACTCTGCACGCTGTCAGTATCACTCTCTGTGCACAAAAAAAAATAAAAGGAGAGAGAATAGACCGATTACTCAGGCTTTTCCTGAAAGGCAGGTTACTGCGGCCAAACAGGAGCTACAGAACAGCAAAAGCACTTCCTTGTCTTCTTACATGTAACAGGGCTTAAAATTTCGACACCAGGTATTGCGATCTGCTTAGTCATGTTCTGTTGAAAATGAGCCAAAATCATCCCTCAGTAATCACTCTCACTGCTAACACAAAGATTACATCCAAGATGTATGTTTTAAATCAAAAGTTTAAATCACTAGTTAATAAATCAGCTTTGTTTAGATCATTATTGACCAATCAACCGATATATGTATATCTATGTAGCTGGAAGGCAAAAATAAATCAGCCCCATGATTAAACAGAGTAAATATAGAAACACTTTTGCAGGTTTTATGCTGTCGGTTAAGGTGTGTTTTGACACACAGAACTCGTTTGGGTGTGGCATGTAGCAGATAAAAAACCTGTTTGAAGAAATCATGAACGGTGCATCCACAGTGCATCTGAATAAGGGACGCACAAGCCCTACCTTCTAGCCTTTGTGGTTTCTGAGGTGAATAATTCTTGGGAAATACACACCTGAATAGTTGCTTTGTTTGTACTGAGTTTTAATCCTATAAACTGCAGTACAGCAGACAAATGGCAATAATATCTATGTGCAGGAACAAATGACTTTAAATTAAATTGCTGCAGCAGTGAAAACGTTGCACCAACACAAGTGACATGGTGAGAGTGGATTATAAATTAACTCTGTCCGCTCTATTATGTTAAGGGTCGGCAGCAATAAACAACGGACCAGTGACCTTGGTCCTTTGGTAGAGCTATACAGTTAACTCTTATGTGCAATGACTAAATATGCACAGCAGAGCAGGGAGTAATGTAAGGCAGAGTCTGGTAGGAATCTGAAATTTCATAATTTCAGGCTTGGGGCTGTAGTCTTTACTGTAAACAGTGAAAAACTGATCTTCACATGAAACAGTGTTTCATTTGGCATTTGTACTGTTCTTTCTGTAAATATATTATTATTGTTATTTATTTATTTTTTATTTTATCTCTAAGCAGTGTATTGTTTTTTTAAATATGCAACAGTTCCCATGTAAAACTCTAAAAAGTTCAAGAATATGAATCATGAATGAATCCTCCAGCAGTAGACTATTACAGAGACTAATCAACACAGAGAAACTACGAAAAAGAGTGTGAAACCTCCGTATGAGGACATTGGAGAGATCTGGAGAGGGTAGGAGTGGCTGGAGCTCACAGCCTGCTCCTCATTCTCTGTCACCACCTCGATGGTCTGACACACGTCCGGAATGATCAGGTGGTCTTCGGATGGGCTGTGGCTACCGGCTTCTGTGGAAGAGAAACAGGGAAGAGAGAGTAAATATGAAGAACAGGCAAGGCGGAACTGATGGTGTACATGCGTGCAATGCGCATGTTTGTATTTGTGCATGTTAGGAAATAAGCAGACTGTCTTGGAAGAACTGTGTGGTAGATGAAACAGACACTCTAGCCCCGGGTCTAAAAGAGTTAATGGAAATATGGCTGGATATCATGGACAATTAAATTGGCATTTCCTTGTAAATAGTGTGGTGAAGGCAAACAGGCACAGGCTCTGCTTGAATGATTGTGCTGTCTCTCACTTGGACTCTGACCCTGTAGCTCTGTTTGATGGAAAGCTGAGTTGGACTGATAGGAAAACATTAATCAAAACAGAAGTTGTAAACATAGGAAGGATATTTCAAAGTACACTGGAACTGAAGATGTTGAAGAAGTGCACGCCTAAATTATTTGATGCTCAAAACACAGATTTGAACCAGATTTGCAAAACACACCCTTTATGCAAAGGTCAGACGTATATGGGCTGTGTACAAATCAAGGTTTAAAACAAATCATGGTGCCAGTTTGCTGTAAAAAAGGTGTGTTCTTTTACATTTGATGTAAACTATAAAAAAGAGATTATTAAATAAAATAACCCCAAACATATGACAGCATTAGAAAGTACAAAAGGAGCAGGGTAAAATGTATTATAGGCAAGTCACAGAAGGCAAAAGAAAGAAAAAAGAGCAAAGAATAATGGTTTTGTGTTTTTATCGGTCTGGGAATCTTGAACCAAAGGGTGAGTCACACTACTGAAAACAAGCCTAAAATAACAGACATGGTGGTTTGGAGCGGAATAAAGTGGCCAGTCAAGTTGTTTTGCCCCCTTTTTCACAAAGTCTATCACTAATTAGTTGTGAATGTCCCAAGTATGTAGAATTACCCTTTTTAATAGGCAACTGAACCTTGAGAGATACAGAGTATGAACTGGGAGAATAATCCAAAAAGGACATAAAAAAGACATGAAATAAGTTGCCAAATATATCCAAAAAAAAGCCAGGTGATTACTTTATTACACACAAATGCATACACACAAAGACTACATGTGTATGTAATGTGTGTGCATGTGCATGTGCATGGGTGGTTTGTTTACCTGTGTCATCTGCTTCCTGTTTGACTGCCGATGCTCCTGCACTCCTTGTGGACCCATTGGTACTTTCCCAGGCAGAGGAAACAGGGCATTGCTGCTCCTCCTGCCACAAACACACACACCCACACCCATACGCACACACAGTTCAGTCAGACACAAAGAATGGCTTTTACCCTTTATCAATAGTAAAACAGCCATTTTATAGCACTGTAACTATAAGATATTTGTCCATTCTTTATATCAAATGTGAAATATCTAATAAACAGTACTGTGCAGAAGACTTTGGCACATGCAAAGAAATGATGCAGAGCAAAGAAATAATACATGTTTAGAACAAATACTATAAAGAGTAAACAGTAAAGCCAATATCTGGTATGAAGACGTTTTATTTAAAAAGGTCTCAGGTACAATATGTGTAAAAAAAAATAGTTGGCAAGTTTTACTGAGCATCTTGCAGAAGCAGCTGCATTTCTTCTGAAGACTTCGGCTGTCGCATTTGCTATTTTTTTTTTATGCAAAACCCAGCAGACTTCAAAATGGTTTTGTAACTGACACACAAACATTCTGTACCATTTAATTTTGTGCTGGAAAACTAATGTGTGGAAATCTATAAATGTTCTTTTGTACTGACACGATAATGTTGAATTACAAAAATGAAAAGTGAAATGAATTGTGGCTACAACAACTTTTGCACAGTCCTGTATACCAGCTTCATATTCAGTATTTATGGAAATAGAACACAAAACCCTTTCACATTTCTTTGATCCACAGATATAACTCATTTCATTTCTTAACCACTTATTCCTTTTCAGGGTCACAGGAGAGCACACTCACGGGAGAGCCGGTGCCTAGCCAGCAGCATAGGGCGCAAGGCAGGAACAACCCTAGACAGGGCGCCAACTTATCGTAGGGCACACACACACGTTCACGCACACACTCACACACTAGGGCCACTTTAGAGACACCAATCAACCATGTGCATGTCTTTGGACTGTGGGAGGAAACCGGAGTACCCGGAGTAAACCCACACGGACACGGGGAGGACATGCAG
>JAOVVG010000037.1:20121631-20133543 GCA_028566375.1 Leptodoras nelsoni | reverse complement strand
CGCCCCACCCGGGGATCAAACCCGGGACCTTCTTGCTGTGAGGCGACAGTGCTACCCACCGAGCCACCGTGTCGCCCCTATTAGATGTTATTGATATTTAAAAAAAAAAAAATTAGGTTCTCTTAAGAAACCTCAGAGAATACAATAATTCAGATTCCCCCTTCCCATTTCTACTCATTTCTAAAAATGATCTAATTTACTAGCAATGAACCAGCCAGTTAGCTATATGTCTCTGTCCGTAAACCAAGTTATCCAAAAACCTCATGCCTTTTCATAAAAGCACAGAACTGCATAGATAATTGAAATGGGAATACTGTTGAGTTGGGAAATGGACCTGTGTTTTCTGCATTTTTATGAAGGTGATGATGTAGAGATGTTCCCAGGCCAGTTTAATAGTTTCTTTAACATTAGAAAAAGAAAAAAATAAATAATAAATAATTCCTCTTCTTTCTTTTCTTCTTCTTCTTCTTCTTCTTCTTGTTATTGCCATCATCAGACACAGAGAGATAGAGAGAGATAGAGAGAGATTCAGACACAGACAAAAATGCATACATAAGTAGCAGCATCTCCTTTTCTCTCTCTAAGTGGTGTGCCAGTGGTGTTCCATTATAATACAATCAGGTTTACTAGCAAATGTTGCCAGTGTTCTCTGATTACTGCTGAGCCGCTTCCATTTTCTCGCTGATTACCATCTTGGCATCCATACTCAAGTGAAGGCAGTTTACAAAGTTTTCCTTTTGGCATATTGCTCATATAATAATATGTTTTTGTATTAACTAGGATTTGAAATTAGATTCTGTGCTTACACTTAAAAAGCCTAAGAGGGAAATGGGGTGGCTCAGTAAATGCAGAATGAATCTGAATTCTACCATGGAACTGTAACCGTCTAATAGGCTTTGCTGGTAATGCAACTAAGAACACAATGGTCTGTCAAACTGCAGATGTAGAGGATGCAGGCAAAAGGTGATAATGAGAATCTAAAAGGTGATAAGAAGATAACAAGAAGAGGTAAAAGGCGATGTGCCGTTGTAAACCCGGACTGCAGGGTACTCATTTTACAGCGCTGAGGTCTACATGAAAAAGGTTTGTCTCTTATTGTGGAAAGTTGCATATACAATATAAATACATAATCTGAATCGGCAATAGTGCACGCTCAGAAATACAGATACCAAACTTTAGTGTGTCTAACTGCTTGTCCCTGAGGTGGTACTATCAAGATTACTTCTTTACATATCATTTAACATACATAATTGGACATTTTAAGCTTTACCACTCCAGTGTGAAGAAAAGTAAAATGCAGTGCCAAGGCTTAAAAAGTATTCATACCCCTTAAACCTTTCCACATTTTTTCACATTATGTCCACAAACTTGAATGTATTTTATTGGGATGTTATGTGACAGATAAATAGACCAACACAAAATAGCAAGTAATTGTGAAGTGAAAAGAAAATGATTTTAAAAAATTGTAATACATAAAAATCTTTGAATACTTTTGCAAGGCACTTTATTTCTCAGAGTATGAAAGGTCATTCTTTTTACACCAGAAAAAAAAATGGTATAATAAGAATGTCCTCCACACAGGATGAATTCACAACCATATCTAACTAAATAAATTGTGTTTTTGATACACAGTTGTGTTCTGAGACATTATGTGATTGGTGTAGTCTGCTGGATATGTCAAGTGGACATACAGTATATGCACAAAAGCATTGGGACACCTACACATTGCACCTACAGGAACCTGTGTCTGTTGGAATTGTTGATCAATCATCCAGAAGAGTATTTGTGAGATCAGATTGATGTTCTACTTCTTCCCAAAGGTGTTTGATGGGGTTGAGGCCAGGGCTCTGTACAGGCCTGTCAAGTTCTTCCACACAAAACTCACCCACCCATGCCTTTAAGGACCTTGCTTTATGCAATGCAGCACAGTTATGCAGGAACATAAAAGGCCATCTCTAAACTGTTCCCACAAACTTGGAAGCATACACTTGTCCAAAATGTCTTGGTATGATGAAGCGTTAAGATTTCCCTTCACTAGAACTAGGCCAAGCCCTGAAAAACAACCCTGTAGCATTATCCCTCCTCCACCAAACTTCACAGCTGGCACAATACAGCTGCTTGGCCATGGAAACTCATGCCATGAAGCACATGTTGCACAGCTTTTGTGCTGGGTTGGAACTCAACAGTTATTGAGTCAGCAGAGCATTGATTTTTATGCACTATGCACATCAGCAGTCGGTGACTCTGCTTTGTAACATTACATAGTATGCCACTTTGTGGCTGAGTTGCTGTGGTTCCAAAACACTTCAGTAATATCACTGACAGGTGATTGTGGAATATCTAGGATGGAAGAAATTTCACAAACTGACTTGTTGCAATGGTGGCATCCTACAGTACCATGCTCAAATTCAGTGAGCTCTTTAGAATGACCCATTCTTTCACAAACTGCATGGCTAGGTGCTTGATTTTATACACCTATGGCAATGGCACTGAATGAAACACCTGAATTCAATGATTAAAAGGTGTGTCCCAATACCTTTGGCCATATTTCTTATAGTTATTAATGACAGGCTCAAGCCTGAAAGGTTACAGGAAGCTTAAATATCCATCTGCCATTCTGTTCTGTTTGTGTAAGAGAAACTCACTGGCTCTATTTGCGTCCTGCCAAGCAGTCCATGAACTAATCTAACCAATTACAGATACCACTGACAGGTGAGGTAAGGCCAATACCAATCTTCTGCTCTAGTTAATAGACTCTGTGTTTGTGTGTGTGTGTGTGTGTGTGTGTGTGTGTGTGTGTGTGTGTGTGTGTGTGTGTGTGTGTGTGTGTGTGTGTGTGTGGTTGCGTGATTCATACACTGTATTTTGAACATTTGCTGTGGGAGTTATTCTACACATTAGTTCCATATCGTTCTCGGTCTGACAGGAAAGCAATAACTGTAAGGTTTTTCTTGACTTCCATGTGTTAAACATGTGGTGTAATTGAATTCTTATTAGCTGTAAACAATCCTCCTTTGGGGGACCCCAGAAAGTGTGTACATCTGCTATACCTGTGTGTGAATGGGAGTGGATGTGAATGTGTGCGTATGTGTGTATCCCTTGTTTTCCGCTTTTGGATTGTTACTCAAGGGAATCCTTCTGCCACAATCTCAGTGCCACGCGACTGACAGCTCTAAAGCGAGAGAGACAGAACTCCCTCAACCATACCACAACCAGCTGCTCTCCGCTGCTCTGCAGGTTTAGCTCAAAGCTGTTCAGATGGCTGGTCTGGCTCACACATTCCTCACAGTTCACCTGTCACACTCAGACAAGTGAGAGACTCGGGGAGATCTTTTAGCCCCCACTGCATTTTCACTCTTTACTCTGGAGAGCACAAATATATTGGCTCATAAACTGGAACAGCTGAATCAGACTGCGTTGTAAAAGTTACTGTAAGAGGGATACTGACTAAAGAACAGACTGTATTGCAGTTCTGTGATTCACTAAGCCATCTCTAAAGATTTAGTTGAATATAGTTTGAACTATGGCTCACAGAATAGTTTTGGTAGTATATTTATATATTAGTAATACTAATAGTATTAGTAGACAGTATTAGATGATTTCTTGTATGAATTATCAATGAATCAATATACAGTAATGCAGGCAACGTTTGTATTAGTGTGGATTCTTGTTTGTTGGTGGAAATATATTCAAGAATGATTTGAAATTCAGTGGGATATTGCCAAAAATGCTCATGTAAAGAAGGATCACCATGCTCATGCCACATTTGACTGGGCATTATACACCATCAGCCATAACATTAAAACCACCTCCTTGTACTGTAATCCATCTGTTTTTCTGCAGACTTTGTTAGCCCCCTTTTACCCTGTTCATCAGTGCTCAGGACCCCCACAGGACCACCACAGAGCAGGTATTATTTGGGCGGTGGATAATTGTCAGCACTGCAGTGACCCTGATGTGCTGGTGATGTGTTAAGGTGTGGTTTGCTGGTATGAAGATCAGACACTGCAGAGTGTTTTTAAACACTGTGTCCACTCACTGTCCACTATATTAGACACACCAACCTAGTTCCCCCACTTTGTAGATGTAAAGTTAGAGACAGTATCTCTTCTTTTGCTGCACAGTTTGTGTTAGTCATCCTCAAGTCCTTCACCCGTGCTCACAGGATGCTATCCACAGGACGCTGTTGGCTGGATATTTTTGGTTGCTGGACAATCCTTAGTCCAGCCAGTCCAGCAGTGACACTGAGGGGTTTCACTGTTTTTAAACTTCAGCAGCACTGCTGCATCTGATCCAATCATACCAGCACAACACACACTAACACACCACCACCACATCAGGGTCACTGCAGTGCTGACATTCATCCATTCATCCACACAAATAATACCTGCTCTGTGGTGGTCCTGACCACTGTAGAACAGGATAAAAGGAACCTAACAAAGTCTGCAGAAAAACAGATGGACTACAGTCTCTATCTGTAAAACTATAAAGCACAAGTATGGTCAGTGGAGCTGATAAAATGGACAAAGAGTGTAGATACAAGGAGGTGGTTTTAATGTTCTGGCTGATTCTGGTGTATTTCAAGAGTGACACGGTGATGCAGTGGGTAGCCTGGTCACCTGGGTTCACCTGGGTTTAATTCCCTTTTCATGCTGCAAGCGTCCTTTCTGTGTGGAGTTTTCATAGTTTCCCTGTGTCGGCATGGGTTTCCTACAGGAGTTCCTTCCATAGCCCAAAGACTCATGTATGCACTCATACAAACTGGAGATACTAAATTTCCCCTAGGTGTGAGTGTGTGTGAATGTGTGAATGTGTCTGTCTGTCTGCCCTGTGATGGACTGGCAACCTATCCAGGGTGTTTCCCTGCCTTCTAACTAGTGAGTGCTGGGATAGACTCCAGCACCCCCATGACCCACTAGCAGGGTAAGCAGATTAGATGATGAGTTGAGTGAGTATGTTTCAACTTTAATAGAACCTAAGTAGTAGATGATTGCTTGTAAGAATGAAACAGAATGACTGACAATGTAACATTTAATCAAAATAACAATAATATAATACAAACTTTGATTGCATTACACAGAATAATTCAAAACCTGATCCTTGTGCATTTCTTTCCAGTCTTATGCCTACCAATACTGACTATGATTTTTGGCATAGCAACCAGCAGGTTCAGGAGAACCACATCTATCCATTTTTAGCTACTTTATATGTTCACACAATAAGGGGGCAAGAATGTGAGATGTTGCTGGAACAAATATTCAAGGTTGAGTTTAAATTGAGTAGAATACAGACAAAAATTCACATCTAAAGAAAGAAGACTAACTAAGATTATCTCAATTAGACAAGCAGATAAAAATGCCCATTTAACTGTTTGATATATTTAAATTCTTGTCTTTCATCACATGAAATGGTACCTACATTTGACAATGGTCCAGATCTTGCTGAACACCTTTCCCTGGCTGAGACAGAGCCAGTGGGCACAGCAAGTCCCGTTCTACTTTACCAAAAGCATTCAGCTGAAGCCATCTGTGCTGGCAGGCCTCTCTGATACAGCTCCATACGGTTCCCCATGCCATAGCAGAGTACGTGCTAAAATCAATACCACCCACTGACCTCTTTCATTGCTCTTGGCTAAGACAGCCTGATGTAGTTGACCAAGAGAGGGCACACATCTATCTGATAGGAAGGATAAAGGTGATAGAGGCATAGTGACCTGGGAAAGTGACATTTTAATGTTTCAAAGAAAAAGATATACGGTAAATTCATTTAAAAAGTAAGTATGAGTTAAAAAAAACTCTGTACACTGTAATATATGTTATTGTTATACATCGGAATAATGAAAGAAATGATATAAAGACCTTTCATCTCAAATGAGAGATGTAGCTGCTACTGATGATCATTAATGCTAATGATACAGTGTGGGGTTTCGTCTAATTCTTGACTAAAATTCACTTTGAACAGAGAAACAATGCAATTTAATACAAGGTTTAGCATGTGTCTGAAAGATTAATTTGATTGCCCACCCACTTGCAAAGATCTTTAATAAGCTTCTGTTTCCTGCACCCACACATGCATTAACATCCACTACTATTTCTCCTAAGAACAACACTGTCGTGTTCCAAAAATATGCCATGGTTATACTGTTTAAAAACTAGTTTGCTGCCATGTTTCCTAGCAACAATACTGAAGTAGTTTTCATTTTGATGATGCCTCATTTATGTTTTCTACAGTCATGTTTTAAAATGTCACCCAGGCTCTAATAGAAGTGGGAACAACTGTCCTACCTCTTGCCTGGATTGTAGCTGTTCAAGCTTTTATCACACTGAGGAAATTATTTTGAGAATCTGGTACTAAAAAAATACTCCTTTTCCCTCTTCTTGTCTTATTAACTCAGCTACCGTCATGTGAAACTAAGCTGCTCAAACAAGAAAATCCCTTCTTTCTACTGTTACCAAGGAAACTACAAAAAGCTTGTTTTGGCACTCAGTTTTCTGCTCATAAGAAAAGAAAGAAAAAAAAAACTGCAATTGAAATGCAAAACTTGAGATTCAGCGCATCCCTGCCTACATATACTCACCAAAACTGGATGCTTGAAGACTGGAAAAAATTCTTTTCTAATCTTAAGCTGTCCACTTTGGGTGAATCTGTGCCCATGATAGCTTTAGATTCCTTTTCTTGTCTGACGAGTGTATTCTTCTGCTGTTGTAGCCCATCAAGGTCGAAACGGTTTGATGTTTTGTGCATGCCGAGATGGATTTAGGCTTACCATAATTATAAAGATTGATTATTTGAGTTACTATAGACCTGTATCTGCATGATTTTATGGATCGTGCTGCTGCCACACGATTGGCTCATTAGATTACTGCATGAACTTGCAGGTGTTTAGGTGTTCCTAATAAAGTGGACGGCGAGTACAGATAATGAATCAGTGTCAGAGCTGTTTTTGTTTTTACATTACATACACAACACTGTTTAAAGACAAAGTCAGAGCATAATTATTAAATAGTTGTATGTAGGGCCAGCATCTGCTTATTCATTATTTAGTAAGTAACCTAGATGCATAATACAAAACATCACTAATGAGCATGCATAATTTAGGGGCTTATCTAGGACATTGTTCAAGCATAGGAAAATGGGGCAGCAGAAATGAGATAAAAAAGAAGAAGAAGAAGAACTTCAAGAGAATTAAGTTAAAGGGCATCTGATGTAATCCCATAGCTTTATATTTGATAAAGCACACAACAAATATCCAGTCTTAGGGTTAGGGTTAGATTCCATGATATCGGATATCATTTTGCATTTCATATTATTTTATAATATGGCTCACAAATATTTTTAGACAAAAATACTCATTTTAAACAAGCATATCTGGTAACTCAATGTTAAAGCCTGTAGGCATCAAATGACTGTAGACATAAAAAGACTCACTTCCTTCATAAACAAGCTTAAACCTTTAGCTTTGGTATGGTATGTCTTGAAATTCTTGAATGCCTTAGGAAGGGATGTTGTTGATTTGATCAGTTTTCATCAAGGGAGCAATCATTTGCAATTCACCAGGCTTGAAATAATAGGTTATCACAATTTGTTTAGTTAATGACTTTTTGTATTGAGTTAGTGAGTTAAACTTGCTTTATGCAGCTACTCGGTTTAATTTCCTGTCTAATTTAAGTGTAAGTAAAATTGAACCAGTATCTGGGTATCAGCCTCAGTGTACCATGTGTTTCTGTGCATTCACAATTAATGCCACTTTACATGTTTATGTCCATGCTTCTGAGCCACAGGCATTCGTCTGTGTGTGTGTGTGTGTGCGTGCGTGTGTGCAAAATCTAATCTATGTTAGAAGTAAGTATGCTCAGTGATCTGGACTGGGAAGGGGAAAAGGGCATAAGAATGTCACAATCCCCTGCCGTTTTAACCCCCTCCCCATGACACGCCTAACATCTGCTCCTCTATACGACATGTCCAAGCAGCCTCTGAATTTCAGTTATTGCAGGACTGTGAATGACCTGCACCGACACTACTTGGAATGCTACTTGGAACAAGCATTCAGCTAACAAATACATGTCTGTGAAGGTCTCCGGTCATTTAGATTTACTGGTTGTAATTTGAGTTGGCTGGGCTGTAATCTTGAAGTGGTTTTACTGCAGGGGTGACTCTTTCCCCATGATCTCAAATCATGTTACAGACAGATTTGGTGGCTCTGTGCAATTTAGGCAGACTTAATGAATCCAACTGGCCTGTGTAGATTTGAATCATCCCTTGAGTATTAGGAAGACAGCAACAGTAAATTCAATGCAGTCATTTAATTATGAAGAGGAACAAATCAGATATTCTTCAAATGCCACCTTGTCCTATACATACTAATTAAGCAGGCTGATCCTCTAGTAAAGCCCATCCCCATATCTAAAAAAAAAAAGCTTTATTACTCATATTCAGTATGAGACTTCATCAGATTATCAGACCTGAACCCATTAGAAACCATTAGGCAAGTGTCAAAAAAAATATAATTCAGAATGCTAATTTGCTATTGACTATTTCACTCGTAGCCTCACTAGCAAAGAAAATACACTTCACACACATAGTAAAGAGTTAATGAGGGTGCCAGGCTTGTAGTCATGCTGTGAAAGCAGAGATGATTAAGTTTGCCATGAGAACATAATAAGATGCAGAAGTGAAGCAGATAAGCTAGAAACCCTTTACACCTGCTTTCTGCTTCTTTTGTGATGCAGACCTTGTGAGTGAGAGCTTGAGGAAAAGCGCGGAGGCAGATGGAGGGGGCGGATCTGAATGATGGCAGGAATATGAAAGCAGTCTCGAGCACTTCAGGGCATTGAGCTGGAATATACTCGAGATCACAGGCGTACTCTCGGTCCATATGAGACTGCCATGCACACCTGGGTGTCATGCGGGAATGGGCAAAAATACTTTCCCATTTTTTATGAATAATTCCATGCATGGTAAATGTAACTGCATCAAAGCAAATGACAATCTACAGTAACAAAGCTAGTAGGACAAAGCTAATGTTAACATGGTGCTGGATCTCAGGGTGCCATTTGTGTCCCATTGATTTTATAATTACCACTATGTCTGTGCAGATGAAAGAATGAAAGACATTTTAAACAGAATTAAAGTGTCCTTCACAACAATCTAGTCAAGGACAACAGTCAACAGTCAAGATCTTTTATTTGTCATTTGCACAGCTGAGAGAAACTTACCAAACATTGGGCATATATTAACAGATAAATTCTAATAAACAAAATATACAAATGTAAATCCAATATAAAGTATAACAATTTCAGGATGTAAATGATCACATGAATACACAAAATAAACATAAATGTGGGTGGATAGTGTACAGTGTGTAAAGTGGTGTGCAAAAAAAGATGGTAGTGCAAATCCATTCATTCATTCATTTTCTTGACCGCTTATTCCTTTTCAAGGTCACGGGAGAGCCGGTGCCTAGCCGGCAGCATAGGGCACGAGGCAGGAACAACCCTTGACAGGGCGCCAATCCATTGTAGGGCTTTTAGACTTTTAGAGATGCCAATCAACCTAACCTGCATGTCTTTGGACTGTGGGAGGAAAGTACCCGGAGTAAACCCACATGGACACGGGGACGACATGCAGACTCCACACAGAAAGGACCCAGACCGCCCCACCCGGGGATCAAACCCAGGGCCTTTTTGCTGTGAGGCGACAGTGCTACCCACCGAGCCACCGTGTCGGTTAGTGCAAATGATCATATTAAAATACTGTGTAAAAAAATGTGTGACTGAATTTAACATTTCAAGCTTTAAACACCATTTTCCACAAGTCACCCATTATATGTTATGAAAAACGCATATCCTGACAATCATAGAAAGAGGAAATGTAAGTGCTCACACTGATTTTATATAATGTTCCAATAATAGTGGCTGACATGGCCACTTTGAAAGTACAGATAAACTAATTCACTAATTTCTTAATTAGCTATTAGAACGTCCTTAATGTCCTCGTGCCATTATCACGGATGGCAGTGCTGAGTATTCTGCACAAAATGCACTCACTGTCAGAAAAAAAAAAACTTAAAGAAAAGATTTGTTGCCTGAGATGGGATAACACATTTCTGGAATAGTGAAATGCATCTTTTCTTAGAAAAAATGTTGAAAAAAGTTTCCTTTTGAAACCACACTGCGCTGTTTGACAGGCTAATTATACTGTCCTTTTGCTTTATTATTTATTAATATTTCTGTACCACAAATGTGAATATGCATTTATATGCCTTTTAGGAAGACTATACTAATACTGGGTAGGGGTTCCCTTTGTTCCCAAAACAGCCTCAGCTCTTCGTGACCTGGATTCCACAAGATGTTGGAAATGTTCTTTTGAGATTCTGGCCCAATTCCTGCAGATTTTCAGCCTCACTTTCATGCTTTGAATCGCCATTGTACCACATTCCAAAGCAGTGGCAGACCCGGGCTGTTTGAAGGGTGGGGGAAAAACATAAAAAGGGCAGTAGCATTTTAGTCTACTGCGTCTAGGCTAAAAATGTGACACAGTTTTCTATAAACACACTTGTGTTGTACATATTGTAGTATTTAGTAATGCCTCATTGGTCTTTACAGCTTCAAAGAAAGCTTGCTGTATTAAATATATCACACACATTAGTAGGATTGGAACATTCTAGATGTTTAGCGTGGCTAAAACTGAAAACTTAAATGGATGGAGTAAATGTACATTCTTAACAATGGAAATGAGTGTTGCAAACTTTATTGTGTCATCCATGGCAACTGTGCCGTACTTTGTTTTGTTCTATTAAATATAGATACCCTAACATAAGCTAATCTACGCTACAGAGTACAGTGAAATAACAGGGACAGTGCATAAGATTACATCCTGAGTCTAACAGTGCCCCAAAGGTGCTATGAACTCATTGTCATATTGATGAAACTAGTTTGAGATGACTTTTGCTTTGTGACATGGTGAATTATCATGCTGGAAGTAGCCATTAAAAGATTAGTAAATTGTGGCCATAAAGAGATGCACATTTTCAGCAACTGTACTCACATAAGCTGTGGCATTCAAGCGATAATTGATGGGTATTAATGAGCCCAAAGTGTGCCAAGAAAACGATCCCCTCATCATTACCCCTATCACCTCCAGCAGCATAGACTACTGACACAAGGCAGGTTGGGTCCATGGAGTCGTGCATATGGTGCCAAATTCTGACCCTACCATCTGTGTGCCTGAGCAGAAATTCATCAGAAATTCATCAGACCAAGCTATGTTCTTCAACTATCCAGGTTTGGTGAGCATATGTCCACTGCAGCCTCAGTTTTCTCTTCTTGGCTGACAGAAGAGGAACCTGATGTGGCCTTCTGCTGTTGTAGCCCATCCACCACAAGGTTTGATGTGCTGTGCATTCAGCTCACCACAATTGTACAGAGTGGCTATCTGAGCTACTTTTCCTTTTTTCTGTCAACTCAAACCAGTCTTGCCATTCTCCTCTTTCACAAGCAAGGGGTTTCTGTCCACCAAACTGCTAGTCACCGGATGTAGTAAACTTAAAAGTGTTAAACAAACCAAAACATGTTTTAGATTTTAGATTTTTCAAAGTTGGCACCTTTTGCTTTGATTACAGCTTTGCCAGGATGTGCCAAAATGCCAAGAAGTGCAAATCTGTAATCAAAGCAAGAGGTACCTACTTTGAAGAATCTAAAATATAAACCATATTCTGGTTTAAGACTTTTTTGTTTACTAAATCATTCCATAAGTACAGGGGTTAGACAATGAAACTGAAACACCTGTCATTTTAGACCACAATAATTTATTAGTATGGAGGAGGGCCTCCTTTTTCGGCCAATACAGCATCAATTCGTCTTGGGAATGACATATACAAGTCCTGCACAGTGGTCAGAGGGATTTTAAGCCAT
>JAOVVG010000037.1:19906228-19919371 GCA_028566375.1 Leptodoras nelsoni | reverse complement strand
AGGAGGCCCTACACCATACTAATATATTATTGTGGTCTAAAATGACAGGTGTTTCAGTTTCATTGTCTAACCCCTGTGTATATGTATATTTATATATATATAGATATATATAGGTCTAGATGGATTTAAAAACCTTGGCTGGGTGGTTCTGAAAGCTCAGTAATTGATATATAGTACATAATATTCATTTGTATATTTTCAGCCATTTTTCAATATGTTTTTTTTTTCTATAACCATACACCCAGTGTAAATCAGTTTTCAGCTGTCTTTCCATTCAGTGAAGTTGCTGTTGTTATTGTAGTTGTTGTTGTTTTACATATGCTCTTGTGCCTCACAAAAGTGCATAATAGATCTAGAGCTTATGACTCTTATGGATTCTTTTCTAACCCCTAACACAAGGAACTGCTTGGAATATATAATTCTTACTGCTTTTTCTGCTATGTTTTACTGTCTCGTTTATTTTTCTTCCCCATGCCTTCTTGATTAATGTGAATTTCTTTCATTGGTTTGTTCTTAGCTTCCTTGTGAAATCAAATAAACTGCTTTTATATGTTGAGTCACGACTTCAGCAGTAATATTATATTCAGTACTGTCCTCCTGTGTCCTCCAGGCTTCTTTTACATACCATATAAATTTCTCATACCCAGCATTTTACTGTTAAGTAATAAAGTACCCAAACTCTCAAAAAGAAGATGACTGAAGATAAATAAATAGTTTGATGTTTGGTTAAAACATATCAACACAATCTATTTTTTTACCATAATCTATGATCTAGGGAGCACTGTTCTGTATGAGTTCAAGGTGTGATGTTAAAAAAAACAACTATTGCTAGTGGTAGGTGGTTGTAGTTTGAGAAATTTGGCTACTGATATAATAATACTGAATCCCGTTCATGTATACCTCTGACAAAGGTAAGCACATGTATTATCTGGTTCACTAATGTAACTGCTTAATAATAAATACATGTGTAAAATGCATATTTAAAAATGTAAACATTTTTAATGCAAATGTAAAAATGAATCCAATTAAAAATGTAAATAAATGAAAAGTATGAAAACATCTACACTGTGTTTAAAAAAAAAAACGGACCCCTGAAACTGAAACCAAAGGTTTCAGGGGTCTGTTTTTTTTTGAAACACAGTATATACTATACTATACTATACTATACTATACTATACTATACTATACTATAAATTGCTAGCAAGAGACAGCAAACGAACCATTTAAAAAATAAATAAAATGTAAGGTGTGGTGCTGTGCTGCGGTCTGACACTAAGGAGCTGTGGCAGCTTAGTTCCCCTTACAGAAGAACTCCACCTCCCAGCAGCCCCCGCAATTTAGCGCAACAAGAGACACCTGTGCCTTGGCCTATTTAAAGAGTCCTTTGGCCCGGTGCTCTCGTCGCTTCTCTCCACCATTTTCCCGTCACTTCTCTCGTACCTAGCGCTACGGCGTGAGGTAACCGGTCTCCATTTTGTAGAGCGGAGACTACAGGGGTAGGACTTCGGTCTGAGGTAATATAGTAGGATCACTCTCCTATCTTTACCTTTGCTCTCAAATCGAACACTGCCCTGTCTGTGCTGCCCTGAGCAGCGGCGATCCTTTGCCATAAACCGCTACGGCGTTGTTTCAGTTTCTCTCCGCTCTGCTCTCTTGAGCTTATTTCTCTTATCATCTTTGGAGTTGTTCTTTTAGCTCAGCGGTAACTCATATATATATTCATATTCCCCCAATAAATAAATATATATATTTTTTAACCCTAATATAAAATGGTGTAAATTCTCTAAGGTACACTGTAGTCATAGAAGTAGTAATAATAAATAATAATAATTATTATTATTATTGGATTTGTGTTTCATTCAACTGACACACCTATTCAGTTTGCATACAATTGACATGCAAGACAAAACTGGTTTTTATAAAACACAATTATAATACCATTCATTAGTATATACTGATCAGCCATAACATTATGACCACCTCCTTTTCTCTACACTCATTGTCCATTTTCTCAGTTCCACTTACCATATAGATGCACTTTGCAGTTCTACAATTACGGACTGTAGTCCATCTGTTTCTCTACATACTTTTAGTCCCCTTTAATGATTTGATATGAACAAATCAGTACTAATTGACGATTTACAATTAACAAGTGTTTATACATGATAGAGCATCTCATTGTTACTGTGTGCATATACTAACTAATGAATGTATGAATTAATGTGGTAAATGAGTCACATAGAGTCAAGCGAGCAACTCTAATCCCCATATGAATGAGCATGACCTTTATTTGTCCCTCAAGCTTCAAATCAGACTAAAAGGAAAACCACCCTCTTCCACAACTCTCCCAAACTCTCTGGCTCGCTTTGACCCAATATTAGCCTGTAGCTAAATAATTTACATAAATGCATGTAAATTTGGATAAACTGCAACAGAAGTTCTGCTCCAGGTTCTGTGCCTTGGTTCATATTGGAGACAACTAGACTTAGTTCACTACTGCCAGGATTTTTTGTTCTGTTGTAACACATTCCTGGGTCAGCATCCAGACCGTGGGCCACCCCTAATTCATTTACACATTAACAATGACGTGACCTATCAGTTATAAGCATTTGTCAACTGTCAAATTCTGAACAAAGAGTGAGTTGTCTGCATCTCTTAGTGATGTATTAAAGTTATTAGAATGTGTACTACACTGTTTCTGTAATAAATTCAAGGAGTCAGACTTGGTTACTATTAATTAAAATGCCTCAAATAGGCTAAAAATCCCAATTGTGTTGTGAAAAATTTAAGCTAGCAGTAAATTACTACCTACCTATATGGAATAGCAGGAGGACATGGGAGAATTTTCATGTGCCTGGCATTTTAGGGTAAACAAAAGGTTCATGTGTCCTTTCTGGTACTTTCAAAAGGCATGTAAAGCATAGGAAATTAAATTTATTATTGTATATACAGTATATTGTACATTGGAGCATGGGTACTTTAAGTATGGCAAACATTTGTCTGGAAAATGAGAGAACTGCCATTCTTATCATGATCCAGCTGAAATAGCTGACATCTGTATGCTGTGTTATATTTCCCAGAACAGCCTGAGGGTAACAATGCACTCCACCTCATACTGGTAGATCTTATCCTATCTACAGGTATGCAATTGATGTATATCCTACACAGCATAAAATGCACTTATATGACACTAGTAATATCCTTACTGCTGTGCATGGTCTTATCTGGGATTGCCTGGGATGTATCCAAGCATTACATTTAAAAAAAGCATATTGTTCCAGCGTAAACCTTTCAATAAAGCTCAAAGGAATGAACAAACCTGGCTAAATCTCTCTGATCCTTACAACAGACAGAAGAAGTTATGGGGTTCACCAAGTATGGGCTGGTATCTAAAGGGTTTTTTAGTTATAGCTGTATGAGCTTTATTTCTCTCTCCTTCTTTCTGTTGCTTGTTAAATCCCACACTGCATTTTATATTCATGGAACCACTGTAAGTGTAATTCTGAGAATTTATGGGTTGCACCGCATTACAGCACAGCTCCAGAACATCCTTCATAAATATCAGGGTTTCTTACTTTACCGTTGCTATTTAGCTCTTCATTTGTGCCAATAACACACCCCGAGATCCAGGGGTTAAACAGTATTTGAACCTGCTCAGCTTGGCTAAAGGCAAGAACCGTGTCTTCTTTATTAACCACTTATCTCAGATATGCCATTTTAAGGATTATTGAGAGCACTGAGCTGTATTTGGGGTTATATTTGGAAGGGCATGAGTCAGCTGGGAGTAAATGGGTTTGTTATCTTAAGCCAGGATTCTACCCAATTTTGCTGTTGCAGATAAAATCTAAAAATAATACTTCATTTTGACATTTGAGATTGGCCGTCTTAGAACATGTAACGTGATCACCAGCAGTCTCTTTAGAGTCATGAGTATAACCAAAGACAGCCAATGACCAAACTTTTTTAAATTCAAATCTCCGAGTGTGATCACTGCTAGAACACTCATCCAAAGCCAATAGATGTAAAGCATACAGGATCGTGCAAAACTCACAATATGGAAGTGGTAATTGTGAAATGTAAACCAAATGGACAGAAGAAATAGCCTCATTACCTCAAACGCACATTGAAAAATGTTACTGTTTATACGACCCCATTTTCCCTGAGAGCTTGGATTGTTCTGAGTAATGACTTAAACAGAATGTAGTCATTTTCTTTAATCACAGGCCTATTGTTAGGATCTGCATTGTATAATATGACATAGAGAACGCACTGGGCTATAGGTTATAGCCTACAACACTAGCAATCCACTGGTAACTAATTAGCCTGTCACATCAGTGCCAATTCTTCAGCTTGCATATTGTTTTCTTTATGGTAAGTTCAACAGGGCAAGAGAATGTCATTCAGCATGAGTCTGCCAGCTGATTTAAATCAGCCTGCTGAAATGGATTGCGAAGCTTTCCATTAACAGCCATCCCTAATGCATGTGCAAGCTTCAGTCCAGACTCCTGAAAAATCATAAACACAGCCGACCAAAGGTTAAAGTGAGGAAAGCACAGACAATGTAACTCCTGCTCTTCATAATCCCAGTGCTTCTTTGGCAAGTGCGCACATAAATATATTCATGTATACCCTACATAGCTATCCTAAGGTGGTTCCCTGTGCAGCATGAGTTATAATGATATATTTCATTTCTGACCTTTTGAACTTATTATTGGTGGAAAAAATGGTGTCTGGAATGGGAATGGGTAGAGATAACATAACTAGAGGCTCTCTCTTTCTCTCTCTCTCTCTCTCTCTCTCTCTCTCTCTCTCTCTATCTCTCGCTACACACACACACACACACCTCCCAGGCTGTGGCAATTTAGAGAAGATTGATCATCCAATTAGCATTTGGCCAGAAGGAGAAGACAGCACATGATTCTCCTACTGTACTAAAAGACTGTGAATGTTTCCATCTGATCAGTCATCAGCGCTTAATTATCTCCTACTCCATCTGCATCTCGTCACCAAGCAGAGGAGAGAGGCCTCACATTGCATGCACTGACATTGAGACTTGGGAGCTGTAATATGTGTATGATTAACCTCAGAGACTATCAGTAGTAAACTTAATTAGGACCTGAACACAGGCTCACTGCCATTCATGAGTGAAATAACTATATCCATAAAAAAAACATTACAATTAAAAAAGATATGCCGGTATGCAGTGTCGTTGTGTTCATAAGTTGTTAAAACAATTTGCGCAAAAAAGATCAGAGTGATGGAATGGAAAATTAAAATGAATGGATGAATAAAGTCAATGCCAATACTGGAGATAAAATGAAGACAATAGTCATAAAGCAATGGCTGTAAAAAAAAAATGATCTGTTCTTTCATTTATTTAGTAACTGCTTTATCTTGGTGTAGGTCGTAGTGGATTTGGAGCCAATCCACATAATCCTGAGTGCAAAAACAAAACATAACCTGGATGGCACTATCCACATATTACAGGCCATCATGCATATACAGTTTTACACACTAATTCATAATATGGGCAACCAGCCCATATACTGACATGTTTTTGGCAGGTGGGAGGGAACCAGTATGGACATAGGAGGACATGCAGAGAAACTGCACACAGACAGTAACCAGAATATCAAACTAGGCATCCTAGTGACAATTCCACCATGCTCTGATGAGATATATTTAAATATTGTGGTGACAGCCACTGGATTCCATGGAGTGGGCAGTGAATTCTTGGTTTGAGGGGGCATTGTTGCAGAAGCTCCCAGCATGCAGCATGAGCTGGACATTCGGGTACTGTTTTTCACCTAGCCTCCTAATGTGGTCCTGGTTCTGGTGTGTTCAATAAAGTTGTTGAATATTCTGAACCAGTTGAGACATGTATCTGCTGGCTTCCTGGAAATGTCCCGTGAAGTTGACATCACATTGGTGGGATCTGGAGATGATACTTCAAGAGGTTGAGCAAAGCATCCAGACTGTACTGAAAATGTACTGAAAATGTACTGAAAGTGGCGAAGGGGGCAGTGAGAAGTGGAATGCTGAGCCGATGTTCCTCCTGAGAGTCCCAGCACAGAGACACCAGGTCAACCCCCTGGACTGGGGGTGACAATGGAATAAACGGTGGCCTAAGGGAGCCTCGGCAGCAGCACAGAGTGGACGGTGGTAGAAAGTATCCACACCAAGAGTATCAAGAGACTGGTGGCTGAAAGGATCATTGCCAAGAGCTTTGAGTGAGCAGTGGCAGAAAGGAGCTGTGCTGGCAGTGCAAAGCGGACAGCAGTGGAAAGGATCCATGCCGGCATTGCCAAGTGAGCAGCGGCAGAGAGAGTCTGCACCAAGGGCACCGAGTGAGCAAGGGCAGAGTGGACCCATGCTGAGAGCTTGATTCAATTGCGGAGAAGAGGATGAAGCCTATCCGCATGCCGTGCTGTGATATCGAGGTTGCCTGGGAGCCGGGATTCGCCCACATGCAAGTGGTCAGCGAAGACAGCGAAGAGGCAGATATGGCGGCTAGCACAGCTCCAGAGAAGTGTTGGGACCTTGCCCAACTTGTTTGAGGCAGCGGGAAAGAGACAGGAGCTCCCAGCATGCATTGCGGGCTGGACACTTGGTGGTGTTGTCATCTTCCCTCCTTGTGTTCTGTGAGTGTGTGTATGTATATCTCCACATTGATGCATGTGTAATATGCTCCTGGTTCTGGCGTGTTCAGTAAATTTGTTGAATGTTCTGAACTGGTTGAGTCATGTGTCCACATGCTTCCTGGCAATGTCCCGTGCTGCTGGTGTCACAATATTTAAAATTCACGTAACTTGTTTGTCTGATTGTAATTCTATATTTAAGTGAAATGTCTGACCTCAGACTTTAAGACTTGAAATGAAATGTGAAAACTTGCATGCATTAGCAGGCTACCCTTAATTTATTATCTTGTTTATTATTGCATATTGTATGTACAGTATTGTGCAAAAGTTTTAGACAGTTGTGGAAATGCTGTAAACTAAGAATCAATTTTCAAAATGCAAAGTGAGTGAACAAAAGAAAAATCTAAATCTAATCAGTATTTGGTGTTATTACCCTTTGCCTTTAAACCAGCATCAATTCTTATAGGTACACTTGCACAAAGTCAGGGGTTTTGTAGAATTATAGTCAGGTGTATGATCAACCAAATATACCAAACAGGTGCTAATGATCATCAATTTCACATGTAGGTTGAAACCCAGCCATTAACAGAGTGATCTTCCTGGGAGAGTTCAGACAAAAAGCTATACCTCCGCCATGAAAACAAGGCCAAGCTACTCAGCTATGCATGAAAACATAGGAACTGGAAAATGGCAGCAAGTGCTCTGGACTGATGAGTCAAAATTTGAAATATTTGGCTGTAGCAGAAGGTTGAGAGAGGTACAATAATGAGTGTCTGCAGGCAACAGTGAAGCATGGTGGAGGATCCTTGCAAGTTTGGGGCTTCATTTCTGCAAATGGAGTTGGAGATTTGGTCAGGATTAATGGTGTCCAATTAATGGTGTCTCAATGCTGAGAAATACAGGCAGATACTTATCCATCATGCAGTGCCATCAGGGAGACGTATAATTGGCCCCAAATTTATTCTGCAGCAGGACAATGACCCCAAACATACAGCCATTAAGAACTATCTTCAGCATCAAGAAGAACATGAAGTCAACCTGTGTTCTACACATGATGGTACCAGAAACAATTGAACCTCTTTTAAAAAAAATATTCTTCACTTAGCATTGGCTATGTACATAAATATTTTAAACAAGCAGTTATCAAGCCCCTGATTAAAAAACCTGACTTTGCCTAAAACTTTTTCACAGTACTGAATAAGAATGAATGCAGTTAGAGGAAGCGTCAGGCCTCACTGCAACTGTCTGGACTGTTTTTTTAAAAACTCATTATCCCAGCACTTTCAACCAACAGTAATGGTCTAATGGTCAACTCCAGCTAAAATATGTGCATTAAGAATTTAAACAGTAAACAAATGGGCAACCTTTAACAATCTGGTACCTGGAGATATTTAATTTTCAATAAAAAAATCTGACCTATTAAATAGTATTTAGAAATTCAGCAACACATTAACACCTGGGTAAGTGGACGACTCAGCAGGTAGACTTAAAACCGCTGTGAGCTGTAGGCCACTTTTGCCTTTCACCTCTATCTTTCTTTGGGAGCAATTAAAAGCAGCAATTGAAAGGGCAGCTCCTACAGGAGCCTTCACTGGTACCAAGTGACTTCAAAGACTGACCTCCTGAAAGGCCGGAAAACAGCCAAAAAAACCTCTTTTACAGCTGCATGGCAGGCTAGCTATGTTTCTATGAAAGGACACATGGGTGCTCAGGAAATAAACCCTGGATTAAAAACAATCCATTCAGAAATGTTTAAGAGCATTAAGGTAAAGAGTTAAACACAAACCTGAGAGGGGTCAACTTCAAGAGCGGCTCTATGGAAATAGTGAGTGCAAAATCTTAAAGAAAAAAAAAAAACTCTTATCTGCGCTTGGCTGCATTCAGTTTGGCCATGACTGTGGTCTTGGCCATATGCCATAAATTTGAACCTTTGTGTGGGACTGGCCTGTGTTCTGTGGTCTGGAACATTAAATCCCATCCAATCCTTCACTTTTATGGAGCCAAGAGAAAGAGTGAACACACCTGTTTAACTAAGCGCAATTGGAGTGCTTCAGAGGTATTTAGGACAGGGATTATAGGACAGAGCTGTAGAGTAAAGAAATATTAGCTGTTTTATTAGAAGGCCTACATGGTGCCGTTTTGTTTTTAACAAAGGGAGATTAGGGGTAGAAAAGAGTGCAGGATTCAGTCATTAGTAAAAAGCGGGAAGGCAGGCGAACGCGGTAAATCTTTTCATGGTCTTTGAGAACAACTTTAATTTGAAATGCACGTGATAAAACCATTCAGATTTATTTGTTCGTATGGTTCAATGCAGAGACATACACTATCATTCACTGAAATCATTTGCAAGGAAGCCAACAAATAAAAGTATAAACATTTTTACTTCCAAGTTTAAGCACTGGTTGGTCTGGTATTTTTAAAGATATTCATAATGAACTTGAACTGTTGAACTCTCTTCTCCTGTTGCTTTATTAATTCTCTGCTAAACTATTTCACTGCTCTGTTTTGCTGCATGGTTTTGTTTTTTGACAGTTGGATGCATTGTCTTGTCCTTTTGATTAGGGTAATTCCACCTCTCTGCGTTCTCCTTGAAACCCAGAAACCTTGGCATCACTACAGACTAATCCATTTGTCTTAAAGTAATGAAATATCCCAGGGAAGGAGGTGGGGTGCAGGCATGGCATAGCAGGATGCCTAATTTCAGGAGCTATTAAGTTGCAGACACCTTTCTTGCTAGTACTTTTATCACTGCACTCATTAATCTCGAAGCCATTCTGCTCTGCAGCACATCTGCTACTGAAGTAATAACTATAAATCACCTCGACATCTGGTGAAGCCCATCCATGGAGGAGAGGAAGAAGAGCAAGAGAGAAGAAAAAACAGGTAAGAAGAGGAACAATACAGTCAGCTCCCAAAATGTTGGCACCCTTGGTAATGATAGGTTGGAAAAAAGTTGTCTCTCGTTAATTAGCTTAATCTCACACAGAAATATTTAACTATCCAACATTTTAATCAATAGAATCAATAGAATCTCATAATTATTGATGGGCCTAGAAAATCTGATGACCAAAATGAAACTGAAGCAGCTTCCCATTCATTTCTTTCCTTTTTTCTTTTCTTTTCTTTTTTAAAGTTCATCTGAGTGTTTAGGAACTCTTATCCATGACTTCCTGTTTCAGTGGGATATAAATGAGGTGACACAGAGGCCAAATTCCTTTTGTCATTCATTACTTCAGAGAATATCAGAGACTACACAAATGAACTGAGACAAATTTGTAAAGACCTTCATAAATCAGACAATGGCTATAAAACTAGATTTAAAAACACTGTTACAGCATTAATTAAGATGTTTAAAACAGGCTGAGAGGTAATGAACTTTCCCAGAACAGGACCCAGGGGTATTCTTCCCCTACACAACAAGAAAGATAGTTCGGGAGGGAAAATGTTCTCCAAAGAATCTACTGAAGATTTGCAAAAGTTGATAATATTCTGTCTCCATTTCTACAAATAGATGCTGCCTTCGTGCCAGAAAACTATTTGGAAGACTTGCCAGAAGGAAAACCATAGTTTTTCAACTAGGCACAAATGTACACACCTGGAATTCACTAGATGCTGTTTGAACTTTGACTGGGACCAGGCTTTATGGACAGAAAATACAAAAATAGAGCTTTTTTGGCAACAAATACTCAAGGTGGGTTTGGTGTACAAACTTGGATGGTTTTACTGAAAGGAACCTAAGTTTGGTGGAGGATATGCAATGTTCCTTGTTTGTTTTTCCTCCAAAGGCTCTGGCAACCTTGATAGGATACATGGCATCATAGACTCCTTTAAATATCAGGAGATTTTATATATCTTGTTGCCTCTGCTAAGACACTGGAGCTGGGTCATGGTTGAATCTACCAGTGGTATAATGACCAAAAAAGAGAGGATTTAGAACCCTGGAGGATCATTGAGGTGTGGCAATTTCTTTACCCATCTGTATTAAGAGTTCTAATAGTTTTGGAGCTGACTGTAGGGTCAGACACATTGGAAAAAGCTCATTGATTTTATTAAATTCAAATGCCTACATGGGTTCCACATTATTGAATTGAGCTACATTAACACAACTTTGTACATCTGACATGATTTGTGTAATTCGTGTAATTTCAAAACCTAATATTAACCCAAACCTGCACTCACACTGAGCTCCGGCTCGAACCTGGGTTGCAGATGCCGTGAGCCTGTGACTGTCTTATTTTCACAAGATTTTATAACAAAATGTAATTGGATGCCTTTGAATTGGTCACACCCGCTCTACATAATTCACTCTAATAATTAGAACAATATAAGCAGTTAAATCACATTCCGATGAGCATTTTAATATAAACATTATGCAGTACATTCTTTTAAATCTATCTGAGCACATATCCCCTTTTTTCAGTGTAGAAGAAACATCTCCTCTGTGTCGAAAGCTCCACCCACATCTATATTGTCTTCATCTTTAAGCTCCAAAAAACAGGCCTAGATTTCTGAGTAAATCAATATTATGTTTGCTGAAAAGCATTTTATCTGAAATTGATGGCCTCTGGTGCAAAAACAAATCTTTTTTAAGCTACAAAGGTCTTATGGGCCTGTGGTTAAATATGTTTATTATTAATCTGTAGCTGATAACTGCAACTATTGCATATCACACAAACTATCCAGGATGATATAAATGGGAATAGCGCAGCATGTAATAGCACGGTCTATATACCCTCCAGCCCAGCATGTTTAACAATGCTTTCTATATCAGAGCTTATGTGATTCACCAATAACCCAAACAAGGACAATAGCTGTTATGCTACAGATGTAGCTGTGAAATGACATACTACCCATTATGAAGATCTGTGTGCTGCTGTGTGAATGTAAGCAGAAAACAAGCTGGCTCAGGTCCTTTGCTACTTAGCTGTTACCCATCAAGGGAAGCTGTGATATATCTGCACATGCTATTCACAGTAATTACATTAATGCTTAATGCACATACTGTTGGTGCACTCAGCCCCCTCCCAACCATTTGGCTTGATCACAGGGAGTAGTAAAAGCCTATACAGAAGCAAAAAATGATTAATGCATGAGGTGCCAGTGGTCACGAGCCGTTTACTTCACAAGCACTGGGTCCTCTGACAGTCCATTCATATGTGTGTGTGTGAGAAAGAGAGACAGGCTATGGCAAGCCAGTGTGGTTCTTCACAGAACACTGCACCCATTAGAAATGCAGCAGCCCAACAAGTTCAGCTGCTATGAGCTGACATGGTCTGCTTTTGTTCTGCTGGCAAAAAATGTGACATGTCATCTTTCAAGAGGAGACAAACGGGCCACCGAGGTCACGGTTTTCCAGTCAGTTTTTTTTTGAGCTGGTAGGCAGACACACAAATATATCTCTGAATAACACAGACAAAAGCCAGACTTTTGAGCAATGTGAATTCTTATATGTATGCACCATTTCTAAACACACAAGCCTCATATTTAAAGCAATACCACCACCACATTGACAAATGAGCTCTATTTCATGCTACATGCCCATATGAATGCGCTTCTGCTAAAGGCAGTGTATGTGTGTGGGTGTCCTTGTTATTGAGATATTTTGCTAACATCTGTTCTGCAGGTCCTGGTATGTCAGTGCAGAAAGGATAGCAGTGACAGACTGTGTGGTCCAAAGACAAAATCTCCAACACTGGATACTCCCATGAGTCTTGGGACTGCCAACAGAACCATTGCATCATTTGTAATAATAAACCTAAGAGGTTTAAATAAGAATTGTTTTAATATTCTTTTTTTTAAGGTTTGGATGGGACATGTTCATTTTAAGACAGTGAATTTCTCCTGATTATTTTAAAGTGTCTTGCTTTAATTGAGCAGATTTCGCATTTTTAAAGATAATATTACACAAAGAGAATCGGTTTATACGAATCAACACTTTGAACTACAATTTTCTGTCTATTCTGTGATTTATGATATTGATCAATACATTTCTGATTCTCAATAATGTCAAAACTGATAAGATTTTCTACAATTTGTTAAAAATAATATTTTTGAGCAGTTATTTGACATTAAACATTTCACATACACTGTTTACTGTTTAAAAGTCTTACGCACATGCAAAGGCATGGTGTAAAGCAAAGATGCCTTCAAAAACAACGATGTTTCTAAGTAGAAGAAAATAGTGTAAAGTGCAAAGAAACAGTAATAAACTATGAGGTGTACTTTTTTTTATTATATATTATTCCCAGGTACAGTTTGTGCCATTTTAAAATGTCACGCATACCTCATATCTTGCATGCAAAACCCAGGAGCCTTCATTTTGTTTTTTGTCTGAAAAGTGATGTTATGTAACATTTTATTTTCTTTACTGACACATAAACATTTTTCTGTAACATTTCATTTTTTTGTTGGAAAATTACACTTGGAAATCATTCATTCATTCATTCATTTTCTTGACCGCTTATTCCTTTTCAGGGTCATGGGAGAGCCGGTGCCTAGCCAGCAG
>JAOVVG010000037.1:19855249-19866265 GCA_028566375.1 Leptodoras nelsoni | reverse complement strand
ACATAACAAGCACCTTGGAGCAGCAAATCCAATTTCATTGTAATGCAAATTATAATGACAATAAAGGCGATTCTGATGCTGATTCTGATCTGCATTGTGCAAACCATCTAGAAACCGCACCTGTCTGAAGAATGAAGCTGAAGATTGGAAAAAGATTAGGTGACATTTTTCCAGTCTTTCCAACTTTAGCCAGTGTCCAGTGAAGCTTCTTCTTCCGACATGCTTTTCTGCTCACCATAGTTGTAAAGGGTGCTTATTGATTTAGTGTATTCGTCCTGTCAACTTGAATCAGTCTGGCCATTCTTCTCTATCCTCTATCCTCACAAGGTGTTTCTGCCCCAGACCTGCCAGTCACTGGATGTTTTGTTTTTCCACACCATTATTCATTCATTCATTCATTTTCTTGACCGCTTATTCCATTTCAGGGTCACGGGAAACCCGGTGCCTAGCCGGCAGCATAGGGTGCAAGGCCGGAACAACCCTAGGCAGGGCACCAATCCATTGTAGGGCACACACACACTCACTCACACACTAGGGCCACTTTAGAGACACCAATCAACCTAACGTGCATGTCTTTGGACTGTGGGAGGAAACCGGAGTACCTGGATTAAACCCACACGGACACAGAAAGGACCCAGACTGCCCAGAACCCGGGACCTTCTTGCTGTGAGGCGACAGTGCTACCCACTGAGCCACTGTGTCGCCCTCCACGCCATTATCTGTAAATTCTAATAAATGTTGTCTGGGAAGGCTTATGAAATGCTCAAACCAGCCCTGGCACCAACACCCACGGCACAGTCAAAGCTAATCAAATCACATTTATCCCTGTTCCAAGGTTTGAACCTGTATCTGCATGACTTTATGCCGCTATTTCACCGCTTCCACATGATTGGTCGATTGGGTAATACATTACCCTTGTCACAGTGACGGGTTAAAAGAATGTTGGAACAGCAAAGTTTGATATTTCTGCACTATTGAAAATTTTTAGCAATTCAAAAATGTTTAGGTTCAAGGAGTACACGCTCATGGCAAGCAGCAAATGAATTCAATTGCTGTTGTGTGTCTGAGTTTACTGACTTTGTACTTAACTGCCTGCTATCACTCTATCACACTGATGGCACCTTTGTGGGTACAGGGTAATTAAGCCGAGTCCTTCCTTTCTCAGCACTAGTCATAGTATACGTCTAGGGCAGCTGTGGAAGAATGCAATTATCTTCTTGTAGTACAGCCGTTCCTTTCATACATGAGAAAGAAGTGTTTGTCCTAACTAGCCATAAACTAATTAAAGAAAAAAGGGTGCATACAGCACAATAGAACCTATTGCTAGATAGAAGCTGAAATGTTCGTTCTGGTACAAATAGGCTGAGTAAGCAGGAAAGACGTCGTTTCAATTTCTCTGGCTGGGTTAAAGTAGATAGTTGTTATAAACATATCACAAATTTTGACTTGGAACTACATGGAATTACTTCATGTCGCCTGCTTCTATAGTCTTGCCCAAAATGTTGAATAAAATTTGAACTCTCTCCAATAACAAGAGATAAGTATAACTCTTTCTAAGCTTCTAAGCTGCTAATAGGTAACCAGTTTTAGCAAAAGTGATTAAGCTGTAGGATGGAACAATGGCATAGAGGGTGGAATTGCTGCCTTACAGCTCATCATAAACTCAGATGACTATGTGTGCAGTTTTTCTAAATGTTCTCCTCATTTCTGTGTAGGTTTCCTGATGGTCCTCTGGTTTCCTTCCACCTCCCAAAAACATGCTGGATGGTAATTTGGCTATGAAAAATTTCCCCAAGGTGTGCATGAGTATGTGAATGCAGTCAATGCGTGGGTGTAGTGTACAGGGTGTATTCTCCTCATACACCCAGTGTTCCTGGAACAGGCACCTGGATCCTCAATCTTGACCAGGATAAAGCAATTCCTGAAAGTGAGTGAGGATGAGTAATTAAGCCATTAAGCCAGTTATTAAGTCCTGAACACTGTGGATTAATTGTAGTATTGATTTGTGATGGAGAAATAGTATGCAAAGTGTAAAGTGTTTGGATTTTTAAATGCCAGTTCAGTGAAAAATAGAACAATATAACAACAACTGCATACATGTAACATTTGTTCAGCTCTGTAGGTCTCCTTGTCATTGGTATTGTAAGGTTATTCAGAAAAAGACAGCTGTGTGCTCCTGTTAACAATGCATACGTGTAGACAATTACTGGTTACCTGGTCATTCCCTGCAACCCCTTTGTTCCATCTCCAGCTGATGCTTTACCATGCCCCCCATTGCCACAAAAATCCACTTGAGGGCAGTGTGACAAACAAACCTGGCCACCTCACACTTTTATTATCGCTGATTATGAGGAGGAGGAGGAGGAGGAGGAGGATGGGGAGGATGGGGAGGAGGATGAAAAGGATGTGTAGGAAGAGCAATGAAAGTGCCATAGAATGAATAAAGGAATAAAATATTAAATAAGCAAGGTACTGTGAGAGCCGGGGGTGTGAGAAGAAACTGTGGAGGTGAGAGAATGATAATAGATTGGTGAACACTGACAGGGTGTGTTGAGGCATGTTGCAAACAGAAAGAGATTTCATTTCTATTTGCTTTAGAGATTTCTTCCCTTTCCATGTCTTATGGACAAGATTAACATCAGTGGAAGCACCTAGGATTTCTCTCCCATAGCTGCCCCTACAACAAGGGTTTCAACCTCGTGAACAGAAAATGAGAATGGAATGTAATTCTCCTGATTACTGACTACAGATGTTTTTGCTCTGCTCCTTCACAGGCTCTTACCTGAGCTCTCTACACCACCTACACTGCCAGCTATGGAGTGTCCCTAGTTCCTGTGAAAGGATATCAATATAGATTTGTAAGCATTTGCAGAGCTTTACATAAGCCCTCCTTGGAATATTTCAATATGTTTTTGTTACCACCTGGAATTTGTAGGATTACCAAGTTCTACAACCCTGTGTTCAATACTTGGTAGATATGTTTCTAAGAGCTTTGCACATCCTGATATTTTTGTTCATTCTTCTGGTTGAATTTGATCAAACTCTGTTCAAGCAGTTTGACTGTTGGCGAGCAGCAAGTATTGAGACATATTCTGAAACAGGTTGAGGTCTGGGCTTTGATTAGGCCATTCTAACATTTTTAAGTGGCTTTTACGGACATCACTGATTGTCAGCTTTGGCAGTATGCTTATGGTTTTTGTTGTCCGATTAGAAGGTGAACATCCAACCTACAGGGTTTAGACAATGGAACTGAAACACCTGTCATTTTAAACCAACATAATTTATTAGTGTGCCTCCTTTTGCGGCCAATACAGCGTCAATTCATCTTGGGAATGACATATACAAGTCCTGCACAGAGGGATTTGAAGCCATTCTTCTTGCAGGATAGTGGCCAGGTCACTACATGATGCTGGTTGTGGAAAATGTTTCCTGGTATGCTGACATTACCTCCCACACTAAAATGACAGGTGTTTCAGTTTCATTGTCTAACCCCTATAGTCTCTTGCTGAGTGGAGCAGGTTTTGTTAGGACTGCCATATTGCTCCATCCACCTTGCCCTCAACCCTGACCAATTTCACAAGTCCTTCTAATGAAATGCAACCTAAAACATCATGCTAATCCCACCATGACGCACTGGGATGGTGGTTTCAGGATGAATAGTAGTGTTGGGTTTCCACCCAGTGTGATGCTTTGTGCCTAGGCCAAAAAATTTGTCTTAACATACTACAGAACTTCCTCCACATGTTTGCTGAGTCTCTGTGGGTTTGGTTTTCCTGTGAACAGCTTCACCCCTCTGCTGTGGATCTGTCTAGCTCTTTGAGAGTTCACCTTGGCCAGATTAATGCCCTCTTGCCTGATCAATGTTGGTGAACAGCCTTCTCTAGGCAGTGTTCTGGTGTTCAGCGTATTTTTTTCATAATCAAACCCAATTATCTATTGTAGTGTCATGGGGTTACATTGGAGTAAACTTTGGGCTTTTAAACAGTCCAAAACCTTTTGTAGGTCCTTTGCCTCTTATATGATTAGCTACATTCTCATTTTCCGTCTGACTCTGGATGTTGGCCATAGTGTTCTGAAATAACTGCTCTCTTTCCCCCTGAAGTGACACTGCTGTTTTTTCCCACTTGTTAGCTTAACTCTCATCATCTCAGCTGCTGACCCCCCTAACACTGTTCTCCAGCACGACTGTTTAGCCAGCAACTGACTGACTGCACCCGAAGCTAGAAAATGTATGTCGGTGTGTGTATGCTGTACTGTGTCTTTTCTTTTGATATGTGTGGCCAATAGTGTGTTCTGCTTTTATTCCAATAGAGTAAAGTATTTACTCAGTCAGCATTTCTCCAGGCTGCCTGGCACAGTGTTTGCACTGGCTGGACACCGAGCTGAAAGGCTCTAATAAATAGTCGAGTGCTCACAGAGACCTGAGCTGCTCAGGCCTGTCACAACGTGTAAAGAAGGCAGTCGAGCACAGGCCCGAGCTCAGCAGCCTCAGCACGAAGTCAAATCATGGATCAGTGAATGTGAGAGGTTGAATTACACTCTCCCAGAGTCTTAGTGTTAAGAGCACAATTGCACAAAGGGACTGTCGTCAAATCAGGATTAAGAGTTACGATACAGGATGAGGAAAAAGACTAAAAGATAATATATGCAAGAAAGTCTATCTATCTATCTATCTATCTATCTATCTAACTATCTATCTATCTATCTATCTATCTATCTAAGGTTTTTTGTGGTTTTGGTCTTTTGTCTGCACAAGTGTTTCTGGAGCTTGCAAATGTTTGAAAACACAACCTTTATGTCACCTTGTAGACAGGCAAATATACCTCATGCATGAGTATTTATGTTTTCAACCTGCACTTGAAGAAACAACAATAATGGAGAATTATAGAGCTGTGTTTGTAAACAGAATCCTGTTGTTCTTCTATGGTGTTTGTGTATTTACGTGCCAAAATTAACCCACCACCTACTGGCTAGGGCCACCATGAATCAGAAGTGTCCAGTAGAAATGGGGAAGTTTTAGGTTTTAGAAATTAAACACCTTGAACCGTTTGTCATGTTCCTCAAACCATTCCTGAACAGTTGTAGCAGTGTGTCAGGGCGAATCATCCTTCTGAAAAAGACCATTGCCTGTAAGGAATACCGTGGCCATGAAGGTGTGTACTTGGTCTGCAGCAATGTTTAGTTTGGTGTTACATGTCAAATTAACATCCACATGAATGCCAGGACCCAAGGTTTCCCAGCAGAACATTGCACAGAGCATGACACCGCTTCCCCTGGCTTGCCTTCTTGCCATAGTGCATCCTGATGCCACCTCTTCCACACACACACCCAGCCATCCACATGATGTAAAAGAAAACATGATTCATCAGACCAGGCCACCTTTTTCCATTGCTCCATGGTCTAGTTCTGATGCTCATGTACCCATTGTAGGAGCTGTTGGTGGTGTACAGAGCTCAGCATGGGCACTCTGACTGGTCTGGAACTACGCAGCCCCATACACAGCAAGCTGTGATACATTGCATGTTCTCACCCCTTTCTATCATAACCAGCATTAATCAGCTTTTTCAGCAATCTGTGCTACAGTAGTTTTCAATGATCCTTGGGCACCCATGACACCAGTTCATTGCTTGTCCTTCCTTGGACCACTTTTGGTACATACTAACCACTGCACATCACAAGACTGGCTCGTTTGTCTTTCACGCAATACCCCACAAGACTGGATCTTTTGGCTTTCACCCAGTTGTCTAACAATCACAAATTGGTACTTTGGTCAAAGTCACTCAGATCCTTATAGTTGCCTATTTTTCCCGCTTCCAACACATCAGCTTCAAGAAGTGACTGTTCACTTGCTCTACCTAATATCTCCCACCCCTTAATAGGTGCCAATGTAAAGGGATAATCAATGTTATTCACTTCACCTGTCAGTGGTTTGACTGTTATGGCTGATCAGTGTATATAAATGCGGGTTAATATATTCGACACGGCCTCATGATTTTATCCATCCACCTGACTGTTTTTATTTCTATTAGTCAAAACCAAACCCATCCAAGTTTATTTCACCTCTCAAGCCACAGATGTTCTTTTTTAATACTAAATTGAAGTTGACATCCAGACTGAACAGAAAACAAATATTTTCAGAGACTGACACTTGTAATGATGGTGTGATTTTTAACAGTGTTGCAGTACTTTCTGCAATGAACAGAATACGCAGTGTTTGTCAGTCAACATATAAATATTAACCTCTAATGTAATGCAATGTAAAGCATGCGACAGATAAAAAAAACTAAAATACTTATATGTACAAAGCCCATTCCAATGAAGTTGGGACGTTGTGTAAAACCTAAATAAAAACAGAATACAATCCTAAATGCAAATCCTTTTCAATTGAATACACTATAAAGACAAGATATTTAATATTCAAATACTCACTCATTTTGAATTTGATGCCTGCAACACGTTCGAAAATAGTTGGAACAGGGGCATGTTTACCGCTGTGTTACATCACCTTTCCTTTTAACAACACTCAATAAGTGTTTGGGAACTGAGGACACTAATTGTTGAAGCTTTGTACATGGAATTCTTTCCCATTCTTGCTTGATGTACAACTTCAGTTGCTCAACAGTCCAGGGTCACCATTGTCATATTTTGTGCTTCATAATGTGCCACACATTTTCAATGGGAGACAGGTCTGGACTGTATGCAGGCCAGTCTAGTATCCACACTCTTTTACTACAAAACAACGTCCCTGAAAAAGACATTAATCATCTTATCTTTGTAGTGCATTCAATTGAATATGGGTTGAAAAGGATTAGCAAATTTAAATTCTTATTTAAATTTTACACAACGTCCCAACTTCATTGGAATTGGGCTGGTAGTTATAGATGTTTATTTTTATGAATTCTGCATTATTGTGTCAGCGTAAAAAAAGATTTTAGATTTCTAAACCATACAACGAATAAATTACATTATAGAAAAATGTTTGCAGGCCAGTAAAGAAAACATGATATTACATAACAGACCACCTTTCAGATATAAAACATGATGAAGGCTGCTGGGTTTCACATGCAAAAAAAGAAGTAAGTGTGACAGTCAAAGTCTCCAGAAGAGCTGTGGCAGATTCTCCAAGACGGTCAGTAAATCTTAGCAGCTAATTTCCTTATAAAACTGCACAGACTGTACCAGGGAACAGCAAGAAGAAAGCAGACTAAATATTGACTTTATTCCATTATTTTAATACTGTTTACTGCACTTTGTAGTGTTTACTTTTATGAAACATATGCATATTCATTATTTGTGCAGGCATCTTTGCTTTAAGCATGTGCCTAAGACTTTTACACTGTACTGTACAGTCATTATCTGGTATGTTTTACTGAGCATCTTGAAGAATCCGCCACAGCTCTTTATTCATCATTATTCAAAAGTAATTCAAAGACAATTCAAGCTATTGTGTTTCACTAATCTTTATTTTAAACTTCTATTCTTTGATCTACATTCTACTCCTTCCATTTCCAGGCATGAAGGGATTTGACTTGTAGAGCACTAAAACTTTTCTGTGGTTTCATCTAGTGATAATCCAGGAAGATTTGCATTAGTTTCTGTCGGTACTTTTGATCTCTGTGAGGCTTTGATTGGCTGTGTGAATGCAAGTGCTGCCTTCCCAGGATGCAGTGCTGAGACTCAGGAGGCTATGGCCAATTTAGGAGGGGCCTTTCAGTCACCGAGGTCATCCAGGGCAAACATCAAACTAATCAGGCGTTTCTCTCAGGTGACAAGCGGCTGAGGCAGCTCAAAGGACTGCGTGTTTTTTTTTTTATTCTTTGTAATACTTAATTGCTAAATTGTCGGCGTGTATGGTCAAGTTGTACCTGAGCTGATGAAATACAAAATGTGAATGTCAACATGCTCAGAGGTCTTTTGTGCTAAACATTGCCTTTGAAAAATACAATCAATACTGAAAGCTGCTGATATTATTGCTCATTATTCTTTGCATTGGTATTATTGCTCATTATCTTTTGCAAAGTAAATAATTTTTTTTGCTTTTGTAATCAGTCGGTGCAATATAGGGCTGGTGGGGGTGGGAAGAATATATGTGACATACTGGATTTGATTAATAGAGGGTTAGGAAGTAATAATATGCTAAAAAGATTATTCGCTGCTTTTCATAGACCAATGCAGGGATAATTAAACACTTTGAAAGGCACAGAACATTAGAGCAGCCAGGATGCAGGGCAGAATTAGGGCCAGCTGATGAAAGAGGCTGTAAGATTTTTTTCTTTTTGGGAACCAGCCAAAAAATATTTTTTTCTTTTTTTTTTCTTTTTTACCTCCTTTTTTTTTAGCAACATAAGGGCACAGGCACTCCAATGTCGCCTTGCGTTCGCTGACTCATCTGTCTGATTTCATGGTTAGCTGGTTCCTGAACCCCCTCTGCTGCCCCGTCTGCTGAGATGGTGTGTGTGTGTATATGTGTGTGTATGTGTGTCTGGCCCTTCCAGCTCACACAACAGCTGCTGCCCTCACACAGTTACTGCTGCACACACTGTGCACACACACACACACACACACACACATACACTGTACCTGTCACACCTCTTGGCAGTATAGAACTTAATTTCTTTCATCTCTTTTTCTCTTTCTGGTACACTCTTTCTCAGTAATTTACCAAGATTTCCCCTGAAACATGAGCAATGACAGGAGGAGAGGTAAAAGAAAGAATGGAAGGGAAAAAAGGCCCTCCAAATCATCTCCTTAGGGTATAAATGGCCCTGCTGTCCCTCCAGTTAAGGTTACATTTAGTGTGGTTTGGGAATAGATGCTGTTTGGGTTATTCACATAGCAGCAGGCACGACACGGTGTATGCACACAGTATAAAGTTACACAGCATATTCTTGGCATAACTAACATCTGGCTTTTGTTGAGCTGGCCTAATAGCATAACAAGCTGAAGTGAAAGTCTAATAAAATACGAGCAACGTATTTAGTGTTCTCTAGTGCTTTTCAGCTTGGGGTGGGGAAATAAAAACATTAAGCTAAGCCTTAAATATAACCCGAAAGCAAGAGAAAGTAAGTATTAGCTCAGGGGATGTTTAACATTAATTCATTTAAATTGTAGCGCTTATACCCCCAACCCCATAATATAGACGATCATACTATTGACTAAACATTGATTAAGAAAAGGTCATATGATATGATGTCATATGATGTGATATATCATTTCAATATATTTCTATAGAAATAACTTGTTTTCCAGTCAATTTTTTAAGGTGAGAACAATATCAAAATGAATAATGAGTTAAACCCAGTTTACTCCAGGAAGATGAGCTCACCTTTTATCCTTTTAAGGTAAATTCCATCAACACATTTTCCTTTGTAAAAACAGTGTTCCCTGAGCAGGTTTGTCATCCCAGAAATATACCCATCCCTACCTCCAACCCCCTCCTCCCTGAAACCCTACACTGCATAACACCTGTTTCATTGTGTTAGAGAGCATTTCACTGCAGACTCTTAGACATGCCACAGAACTACACACTCCTCCTCATTTCGGTCTCCAACTATCTCTCTTCCCTCTTCCTTCAGGCCTGTCTTTCTGCCTCTCTGTCCTCCTTTCCGCATTTATTCTCCTTCTCACTCGTTTGTGTAGGACGAGGAACAGAGAGAAGCCAGCCATCCTTCCCCCCTCCTTTCTCTCTCATTCGTTCTGAAAGCATGTCTTTGTGGCTGTGTGAGCAGCTCCTGTCTGTGAACACAGCTCCAGCACTTTTCATCAGCAGATATTTGAAATCTAACTGACCCTATTCATGCCGTGCCAGGCCTGTCCGCTCTCAGCCCTCGCCAGTGCCACATAACACAGGGAGAGCAAGCGAGGAATGGAGAGAGGGAGAGAGGGGCGATCTCAGGAATCCAGCAATGTAGACGCTGGCCGCAGACAGCTGGGCCCGAGGGCCGAGGGCAATTTCAAACGAGCAGCTCCCATCTGCCCTCTCATCATGCTGTAAAATGATCTGAAATTACAGAGAATCTTAGTGATAGCAAAATTCCACAGGGTTTTATTCATATCTTCACATAGAAAGACTATCAGTAAGGTCTGTGCTCCTAGAAAACTTTTACCAAAAAATAGAATTTTAGTTGCGCAGTTCAAACTGATATAATGGACTGGTCAACTTTATGGTTCATATAATGAAAGTTTTGAATCATACTGATTCATATAACAAGACAGATATTTACATTTCTAAATGATTAATAATGAATTAAATAATCATTTAAAAAGTTTAGAAAATGATAGACAATATTTGTTAAATTATTACTTACTAGTAAGCCAGGGGCCTGGAGTCTGTCGCTTATCCCAGCGCTCACTGGGCAGAGGGCAGGAAAACACCCTGGAGAGGTCAGTAGTCAATCACAGGGCACACACACATTCACACACACACACTCACACCTATGGGCAATTTAGTATCTTCAATTTGCCTGACTGCATGTCAGTTGTTGGAAACCGGAGTTCCTGGAGGAAACCCACAAAGACTTGGGAATGCATGGGAACTCCATACAGAAAGGACCCTGGCCTGGCCTAGGAATCAAACCCAGGTGCTTCTTGCTGTGAGGCAGCAGCACTACTCATTAGTTCATTATTAACTAAAGCATTATAAATGTTTTACTACCATTCATTATTATAAAGTGTTACCAAGTCTGATAGTGCAGTCTTATCACGACCAGTGAGAAAAAAAACCAAGTGTCTTAGTGGGACAGATTCTACATCTCTGTGGTTCTGTACTGGAGAATGAACACAAATCCTTTAAAAGACATTCCGTCAGTTGGTGTTGGTGTTGGTATTCAAGAGATCTGTCTAACATATTATCCTAAAATCTCCCACAAGTGAACACTCATGCCCTGTGGATGGGTTCATTGTCATTCTGGAAGAGACCACTCTTATCATGATGTACAGCACAGGCCAAAAGTTTGGACACACCTTCTCATTCAATGTGTGTTCTTTATTTTCATGACTATTTACATTGTAGATTCT
>JAOVVG010000037.1:19835137-19846497 GCA_028566375.1 Leptodoras nelsoni | reverse complement strand
AGAATGGCTTAAAATCCCTCTGACCACTGTGCAGGACTTGTATATGTCATTCCCAAGACCAATTGATGCTGTATTGGACGCAAAAGGAGGCCCTACACCATGCTAATAAATTATTGTGGTCTAAAATGACAAGGGGCGAGTCTGCATGTCCTCCCCATGTCCGCGTGGGTTTTCTCCGGATTCTCCGGTTTCCTCCCACAGTCCAAAGATAATATATAAAGAATGTGATGCTTGTACCACACTCAAAAACAATGGGAGGCAAAATAAGACAAGTAACATTAGAATCATTGTTCTGGAAGGTTCCACAATTAGCAGTCTAACTGGTAACAGGTGAGGTCATCAAGATTGAGTATAAAAGGAGCATCCAGCAAGGGATTAGTCTTTGCAAGCAAGGATGCGTTGTGGTTCACCAGAATTGTGCAGAATTGTCAGTCAGTTCAAATACAATGTTTCTCAGCCCAAGATAGCAAAGAATTTAGGTCTTTTACCTATGGAGAGGAATTTGTGCCAAACCAAAAAGCAATCGTCCCAGTGCCAAAGCATGAAACACAATGCACACAATGTGTTGTTTTTCCATAATGGCATGCAGAATATGTGCCGAAAAGAATAACAAAACCACTATTACATTGTTTTTCACATCGCTTAATGTCTTTAATAAAAACAATACACGATGATTTACATTCACAAAATGACTGAATTCGTGCCATAATTAAATACAAAACTCCATGGAGTCACCTCACTGAAATGCAATGCACATGAGATTGCATTTAAACACCTACACATGGAAAAAGTGCCAAAAAGTAAAAGATCCATTACATTTATTTAATGACATTTGATCTATTAACAGATAAACACTGTCTGGATTGAAAACAAAGCACCTTAAAATGCAGTCATCTCTACTGCATTGTATTCCTCCGTGTGAATGTGCTAAAATGAAATGCAAAGCACATGATTGCATTTCGAAGACCCTGTGAATACCAAAATTAAATGTAATTGCTGTCCAATCAGAATCTTCTACTGGGTTTGGCTAAGAAACCAGTCTGACGAAATTGCTCGTGGCTGTAAATTAGTCCAGAGAGAATGTCTTTTCACAACAGAGCAAAAGAGTTACTTCCGAGTGGACAGACACTTTCAAGTGACTTCCTACTCGTGGTTGTACTGCTGCAACCTGAAGCTGTTCATTCCTCATTTTTTGACATTTCTTCACCACTTACTGTAAGGATTTACGACCTCTCCTCTACAACCCACTCATCTTTGAAATGAATTGATAGATGTATGTAACTGCACCATCCTCAATTTGTATAATTATAGTGTTTATTTCCTCTTTTACTCTGATCAAGTGTTATTAAATAAATGTTAAATTATTTCAATGGTTCATTATTTACTTTTTACATTTCATATTTCTCATGTGCATTGCATTTCAGTGAGGTGACTCCATGGACTCCATGGAGCTTGTATTTAATTGTGACACGAATTCAGCATGTCATTTTGAAAATGTAAATCATTGTGTATTGTTTTTCATGAAAGAAGTCAAGCAATGTGGAAAACAATGTAATAGTGGTTTTGTTTTTTGTTTTGGCATGTATTCTGCATGCCACGATGAAAAAACAACACATTGTGTGCATTGCATTTCACATTTTGGCACTGCAGTGATTGCTTTTCAGTTTGGCACAAATTCTTCTTCATGTGGTTTGGAAGGTTGGGGGTTCGAACCCCGATCGGGGCTACTGCTGTCCTCTGTCCCAACACCCTGTGCCAGACTAAGTTGCAGACTTGATCCGCTGTGGCGACCCCAAGAACTGGGAGCAGCCGAAGGTTGAAAACCATCCAAAGTTTATAATATCATGAAAGGATTCAGGGAGTCAGGGGGAATCTCAGTAGATAAAGACTAAGATCAGAAACTGCTACTGACTATCTGTGACCATTGAACCCTCAGGCAGTATTGTTTGAGAATCCATCATACTACCATGATGGACATAGCCTTGTGGGTTCAAGAGTATATTGGAAAATCATTGTCACTTACGATGGACCAAAAGACAGGGGAAAAGGTGATCAGACAGATCAATGTTTCAGCTTGTTTGGGGGAAAAAAAGTTGGATGAAAAAGACCATCCAGACTGTTACCAATGAAAAGTGTAAAAACCAGCATCTGTGATGGCATGGGGGTGCATCAGTGCCTAAAGAATGGGTGATGTGCATATATATTTGAAGGAACCATTGAGGCATATATTGGTATTTTGGAGAGAGGTTTCCAGGAACTTCATGTCTTTTTCAGCAGATTCAACAGTGTAGCTTGACTGGCCTGCCTGCAGTCCAGATGTGTCTGCTATTGAAAATGTGTGATGCATCATGAAGAGGAGAATCAGACATCAGTGACAGACTGTTGTGTAGCTCAAGTCTTGTACACAGCAAGAATGGGCAAAACGTTGTTTATATTTAACAAATAGCATTAAGTTTGTCATTGAAAACACTGAAAGTCTTTTTTTTGGCCTTCATCTGTTAAATAAAGCTTCAAGTCAATCAACAAATTACAGTTAAAAAAGTTTTATTGCACATTTAGAAAGTGTCCCAATGGGGTTTGTATAAGAAATGTGATCTTCTTGTAGAAATAAATGTGCACACGGCAGAAACAACAGTTGAAAGATTAACATAGAACATTTCATGGATGATTTTATGGTTGGAGTCCTTTTAATCACCACACCAGTCTTACACCAGTATCTAATTGGGCAATCCATCAATACAATTACAATTAAAACTTCAGTACTAATTTAATCTGCATCTTTATGGATAGTTTTATGGTATACAACTTGGGTTATTTTCATTTGTAAAGAATAATATAAAGCAATTCCACATCTTATTATTGCAATTCATTAAAAACAAAAAGATTCAGTCACTTTATGGCTCAATGATCTTTTTCATCTGTGCACTATTGATGATCCTGTGATTCCTGTTCTTGGCTGATAGGAATCAAACATTGTGATGCAGCCCATCTGCCTCAAAGCTCAGCACATTGTGTGTTTTGAGATACTTTTCTGCTCATAATGGTTGTAAAGAGTGTTTATTTGAGTTACCATTGGCTTCCTGTCAACTTGAATTTGCCAGTCTGGCCATTCTCCTCTGACCTCTTTCATCAGCAAGGAGTTTCCACAATCAGGACAGCTGCTGACTAGATGTATGTTTTTTCCCATTCTGCACACTGTGTGTGTGAAAATTCCAGGTGATCAGGAGTTTCTGAAATCAAACCAGCCCATCTGGCACCAACAACCAAGTCCAAGTCACTGAGAGCTCATGTTTCACCTTAGTATTGTGCATTCTGGGATGCTTTTTCTTTCTGCTCACCACAGCAAAGACTGGTAATTTGAGTTACCATAGCCTTCCTGGCAGCTCAAAACATTCCGTCCATTCTCCTCGAACCTCCCTCATCAACAACATGTTTCCATCCATGGAACTGCTGCTCACTGGATGTTTCTTGCACCAGTCTGCACTAACTCTACAGGCTGTTATGGATGAAAATCACAAGCTCAGCAAGCACAGTCAAAGTTATTTTTAAGTTTGTTGTAAACAATCTTTTATGCATTGCATTGCTGGCATCTGATTGGCTGATCGAATAATTACTTAAACATGTGGTCCTACTAATATGGCCAGTGAGTATATGAATAGAATCTGGTTTTAAATGAATTAAGCAGACCAAAATGCTGCTCAGGTACTGGACAATCTCAAAGCATCTTCACAGCTTTTGGCTTTTATTAGAATCCTTGCAGATATGAGCGATTGGTGGTCCTGAAAAGCATTTTGGAGAATGGTTTCAGATGACTGATTCGGTAAATGAAATAGCATCTGGTGTATTACACAGTGCTTCGCCAGACTAAATGTGTGTGATTGCAGTTTTATTAAGAAACCCAAGATACAAATTGAACATTTTACCATGCGCTCTAAACTGTGATGGATACTATCAGACCTTCACGTTTTGTTATGCATCTTCGCTTGGTGTAACACCATTTGAACGAATGCTGTGCCCTTGTTGTTGACAAAATCCCTGGATGATTTTCTTTCTTTTTCCCCGCAGTCACAGTGCCAGTGTTACCTCCATGTATCAGCAAAACGGGAGCTTCTCCAATTTAATGCACTGGTGTATTTGCATTTAGATTACCCCTCGGAATATAGGAGAACTGGGAATTGAAAGCGGGAACAGAATAAATATGGTGAATAATGCAGCATACATTTTAAATGAATGGAGCACTGGCTTTTCCCAAGGCTGATATAGAAGCCTCTCCGATGCTGGAGACACAGGGAATTCTCATCACTGTGACATCGCAGAGGACAAAGACAATGAATAACTACAATTATTGTGTTTTGCTGTAAGTATCGACACACTTAAGAATATTATATCTGTTCATCAGTGCCAACAAACCAATAATATTGGACATCATTTTCAACACATTCTCAATTCATTACAATAATCATAATAAATCCTGTTTTTCTTTCAACAAGCCAAAAAAAAGATCATGTATCTACAAGTCATTATGCTAATCGTTGATTATTCATCAGTCACTCCTGCACAGTGCAGCCTATTGTTTGAGAGATCATTTTCATAGACTCAAAGATAAAGTCAGCTAGATCAGGTCTTCATCATGTTGGGAAGAAGGAGTGCTCTGAGACCAGCTAATCTCCAATCTGTCTCTTTTAAAAGAGCACTCTGCACACCTAATGGGCCTTTTACTATTCAGGTAAAGAGGCAGAAAGAGTGAGAGAGAGAGCAAGATAGGTGCACACTGTAGACAGCTGAAGCCCCATCAGTATTCCTGTCAGCCTGGAATCTGATCCTGCAGCGGGCAAATACGTCCCTCCTCTCTCTCTCGCTCTCTCTCTCCACTCCTTTTCCCTTGTTCCCTAGTGTACTCTTCTTCTGGCCTCACCCCTCCCTGGCTTCATGACCCCTCCAGCATGTTTTATTGAAACAAATTGAAGGTCCCTTCACCAGCTGCACGTTAAGCAGTTTCTAGAGGTCGAGGCCAAAGAAGAAAAAAAACACATGATTAAAATCCGAGAAAAGGTTGGAGGTGTGTCAGCAAGCATCTACTCAATCAACACAGGCCAAATTATAGAGCTCTAGGAGATGCCATTTGCTGCCGGGACAGGGGGTGGGGATGGGGGTGTTGTGAAGGAGGTATCGGTAGGTTATTATAAAACATGCCTGTCAGACGCCAAGTGTGGAAAAAAGTGAGTTACCTGAAAAACAAAATACTGTAGTAGGTGGTCATTGTTGACATTTTTTTTATACCATATCATGCCTTTGTCTCTTTGTAATCCAACATTTTGCATGACCTCTGCTACAGCAGAAATAACATCGTCCTTTTGACATAGGGATTATTTAAGCATAACATAGTACAAAGGGTTAGGTGCCAACTTATTGGAGCAAATAAAAAGAGTGAGAAATAGAGCACACCTGCATGGTCCACACCTGTGTGCTGGTCTATTTATACTTTACAGTTGATGTCATAGACCAGGATGGATTTTTTTCATTGTTGTGATGAATTTTTGGAACAGGATCCACACACCATTTATATGCATTCATTATGGTATGCTCTGTCATGAAAACGTGTCAATGATGAAAGTTTGAATGTTCTAAGCTTTTATAAGCGGCTTTGCTTTGGGCATTGCTTCAGGTACCGGTATATATAAACAGCACAACTTTTGGTCAATCATTAACCATTAGGAAGAATCTAGGATGCTGGTTCGTAGCCATGATACTACAGTATTAGTTAATCATTTTCAACAAATGAGTACCCAGATGGCTTTGCATGGCCTTGCCATTGTCTTTGAAGAATCTTAATAGCATATATATATATATAGAATGTAGCATATAATATAATTTCTAATTCTAACATGAAAATTAATAATTAATATTTATAATAAATCAGTATTTACAAATTGAGTCAGAAGGCTCAGGCTTATTTAAAGGATGTACAGAAACTCAACACAAGGGCACTTTATCATTTGCACATTTTATACTCTGATTTATTGCCACTGAGATGGGTGCATCATTGCACTCAGTTGGTTAACTGAGCGTATCTAGTGTCGGTGCACCCTTCCCCCAGTGTTTCCCCTTCATCTCTACCAATAATGGTATGGCCCATCAACTGGGGCCTGGAGCCCAGTCGTCATAGCAACATCACAAAGGCAAACAATGGAAGGGAATGAAATGAGCATGATAAGATGAAAGGTGCCTACCTAAGGAGGGAGCTGATCAGGAAAAGCCTGGCCTTAAAAAACTGTGAATGCTTACCTCTGTAAGCCCACAGAAGGAACACATTTGTGGCATGTTATGATCGCTTAAAAGTGACATCGTACCAGTTTCAAATGTAACATAAACAAAGACATAAAGAAAATATGTCTAATATGCAGCATGGTACTTAAGGTTTGGTGGTCAAAAGTACCCAGACTTCAAAATATGCTCCAGAATAAGGTTTAATAACCTAATTCTGTAGTTAGAATAAATTATTTTTTTGAAATAGGATAATGCCATTATACTGCATGCATTCCTTCTTACCGTGATCCACGAGCAATTAAAAAATGCCACCTACTTATTTTCATTTCCACACAAGCTTCTAATTTATACTCTTTATGGTCCTCATTTGTTTTCTTCTTTTTTTTCAGATTAGGCTTTGTCTGAGGCTGAACCTCTCTTCCCTCCTACTTTACATCCTGTAATTAACATATGCAAATACTCGCCGTGGAGACGTGATTAGTTGAATTTGCACAGATGTGACACTGAATGTGCGCTGCATGAGTGAATCACTCATATTCGGAAGCAAATTTGCCCTCTCCAGTTCACTCTGCCTACATGTCATTCAATGTAGCATGTCCAATTTATATTAATGCCAGGTGTAAATTCATATTAACATTTACAAAGAATACTGCACAATATGTTATGGGCTCAAGCACAGTAATCAACCTGCAAACTGGTCGATTTTTTCTACATTAAGATAAAGTGATTGCTTCAAAATTGCAATTATGAATTATAATACCAATCCTGGTAATATTCATTATAATTGTGCTTATAATTTTTTTAAGCTCTTTTTTTCTCTTTTTAACACTATTTTATTACTAATTATAAATATGAATAATAAAATTTATTAATTTATTTATGAATTATACCATTGCAATTATTATTATTATTATTATTATTATTATTATTATACTTTTTAATTTAAGTATAATAATTTTATTATCTTAAATTCATTTTATTTGTCAAATTGTCATTACTTAAATTACGCAGCCATGACATAGCATACATTTATAACATTTTATTATGTTATAAATACTTATAGCTCTTTTAAATCTGTAAATTATATGCAGCAATAACAGTAGTGTTAGATGTGCATTATTTTCATGTTGTAACTAATAATCATACCCTATGAAGAATTATATAATTTATAAAAAGTTGGAACTGTTGCTGCTTTCAGCCCTCTGAATGATTTTTTGTATCCAATTCAAATTACCGGCAGTTCACTTCCACTTCCTCTCCTTCATGCATGTAAAGTCGACTTAAACTGACTATATGCACTCTCAATCCCCTTAAGCATTACACAGCTTGACATGCCCAAAACAAGGGGATAGGTAAAGCTTAGCAGTCCCAGTGTCCATTGGTATTAGTGTTGCCCACTCAGTCCTGACAAGGCTCAGCCACGATGTAAGGCCTCCTGGTCAGAAGTGGAGATCAAAAGGAAGCCCCCCGGTGGGTCGAGTACTGGCCAGCTTAGAGCTTCCCATTCAGGATGACCTGTGACAGACAGACAGAATCAGACTAAAAAGGCTTGTTTTATTTATCCTTTTTTCTTGAGTGACAGAACGTAATGGAAAGTTACGCTTAAAAGCTTTGCATGTGAGACATGAAAGAATGACATTGGTCTGCTTCGCTGTTGGAGTTCAAGAGCCAAACATGGCAACTCTGATTTTATGCACTCACAACAAGCCCATATACCTGCAGAGGACAGCAGAACCATCTTTCGGTTTAGGCCAAAAGATTTCAGATGGCTTTTTATTTGGGAATAATGAGTCAACTAAAATAATGTTTTAGTTCTTTCCATACAACCAATGAAAAGAGGCATAAATGAAGGACATTCAGTGCTTTCAGTGCAATGTTATGGGATTATGTTGTAGAATACAGAATTCAAATTCCATCATAATAATGCTCTTGATTGAAACATTCTGGTACATCAGATACTTTCCCTTGATTGCCATGTCCATTTCTCTCCAAACTCACTGATGGCCAAAATGCTGTGTGGACAAAAACCAAAAAATGATCAAAGGAAACAGATATTTTGTTGTTTTCTTGTTTGTTTTTATGCATATGCATGAAAGGTGCCATTAATTGACTGTATTTTATATTTTTTTGTCAGTGCAAATGTTGTGTCTGCGACTCTAGTTTGTACCTTGGAAATGCTTATCATCTTTTTAATCGGAAATCTGTATGTGTTAAGAACACGATTCGATCGGAGAGTCAATAATGCAAAAGCACACTGTACAGACTCAAGATTTATTGCTTAAGGGAAATTAATGTCACTGGCAACTTATCTACTGACCTTCACACATTGAAGCAAGTCACCATTCCACCTAAGCAGAGGAATAAGAACCCAGCAGCCAAAAGGGGAAGGTGTGTGAAATTGAGTTGTTTGAACTGTCAGATATATCAGCATGTGGAAGGAAGGGTCAGGACATGACGGTGGTATTACTAAATTGCTCTAGGTGTTGCATAGGGTTATCTGTGCTTGCTACAATCTCTCTCTCTCTCCTCCCACCTCTCTCACTCTCCCTGTCTCATTTGTTTCTGCCAGACAGTCTCAGAGATTGATACCAACCTGCTACTCGAGAACATGTTGCTAATTTTAGCACTCACCCACACTCACACATTGAGCCAGAGATGAATTGAATGCCCCAGAATTCATCTCTTAACACCAATCAATAAATTCTGTCATCCAGCATGTGTGAGAATGGCACATCTTTCTATTACACAGCTGTTCCAATGTAAATATGCTATTAGAGTAAATGAAAAGGTGATCCGAAACTCTTCTTGCTATATTAAAATATCCTCGACAGATTTAAAAAAAAAAAAAAAAGCAAACAGCAGATCAGGTGAACAGTTTAAAAAGGGGCACAGTAACAAGTCCAGTAAGGCAGAATATGAAAGCCTGTATTAGAATGTTAAATATGTGGGTTAAAAATCCACTTTGCCTCATCCAGTCTTTCACCTTTCAGTTGCCACTGCTGTCAAAAGTGATCAATTCGTTAATATCCAAATGCAAATAGGCTTGGTGTGCTCTATTCAGTTTTGGCGAAGACTATTTAGTCACTTCATGCATATGTAAGAGCTAATTCATTTCGCAGGCTGGCTGGCTGGCTGGAGTTCATCGGTATCTTAAACCCTGGAGATGGCTTCTGTCAGAGCTGCTTTGCGTAGACCAGGAAAAAAAATACCTCGATGTGAAAATGAGTCATACCGCATGCAGTGCTCCCTTTCCCAACATACTTTAATATAACATGGCATGTGTCGGAAACACTGCAAAAAAAAAATCCCATGAATATACTAGCAATGCACACAACATGCTGAGGAAATGACTTTCCTTCAGCGAGCTCGCTCAGCTCCATTGGCTGTCTGTCTCTTTGAATTAGGTCACCGGCGATAGCCACTGGTTTTGGTGTTAGTCCGCACTCCATACATTCCATTCCACTGCATTAATTACAGATCCTAACTAGATTTTCCTGGCACATGGAACAAAGGGACAATCTTTTTTTCCACCCTCTTTTCTTTGCTTTTTTTCACTTCAGTTCATGTGCCCTGTGCTAGACATCAATACACGTTGAGGAAAACAGAATTGTTGCAGGTGGATAAAGATACAGAATTTAATATAGTTGATATGAATTTGGAAGCAATTTTATAATCATTTTGACAGAAGCTCCAGTAAGTAACCGTTAAATGTAATGATAATGGATTCTTACACGCTATTGTCAAGTACATCTTTGAATACACCTATTTACAGAAAATATAACTATTTTTTTTAATCCTTTTATCAACCTAAAGTAATCTTATTTCATTTGAAACTCTGGTCAGCCTCCAAAGTGACAACTGCTTGACTCCAGTTTGAATGAACCTGTGCCCACTGTAACCTCAGATTCCTGTTCTGGACTTACAGGAGGTGGTCTGCTTCAAGGTTTGGGATGTTGTGCATTCTGAAAAGCTTTTCTACTCAAAATGGTTGTAAAGAGTGATCATTTGACTTATTGTAGACTTCCTGTCAGCCCAGACCAGTTTGGCCATTCTCTTCTAACCTCTCTAGCCACTCTAGTGTAAACTCTACAGTTGGGCACAGAAAAATGTCTGGCACTAACATCCATGCCAAGTCACTAAGATCACATTTTTCCATTTAGATGTTTGATGTGAACATTTACCAAAGCTCTTGACCTGTGCTTACATGATTTTATGCATTGCGCTGCTGCCACATAATTGGTTAATTGGATAATTGCATGAATGAGTAAAGGTACAGGTGTTTCTATTAAGCTGACTGATGAGCATGCATTTGCCTTTATTTATAACCCACAGCCATTTTAGAGCCGAGTTTGTTAAATTGGCTGCTTGCCCAATATGATTTGTCTAGGCAAGATTATAAAGATAATCTTTCCTCAATTTTGCCTGTTGTGCAAAGTGCATTGCTAGCCAATGTGTTTTTGCCAAGACTGTCACGTATATATAGGAGTCGAATATTCTGAACTCTGAACATACAGCAAAACTGAATTAGATACAGCTTTGTATTAAAGGGAATGTCCACAGAAAGCCCTACCATTCTGACTGAGATTACATAATGCTTGGTGTCTCAGCTGTAAAACCAAAAAAATGTTTAGCTGACTCTCTGAGGGCGAAAGAAGTGGGAGAATTGTTCTTAATTTATTCAGTCGTAAGATATTGTGGCATCTGCTTCATTCTGGTATATGTGTTACATACTGTATGTAGGCTACATTCTATTATGTGTCTTTAATAACTGTGTAGTTGTGCACGAACTATACCAGAATATAAAACATTGTTATATAAAGAAAGAACATTATGTAAATATGCCTAATGTGTAACAGTCTGAGGTTAAGGTTTGGTTTGTGTCTGTACACAAGGGTCTCTTGATGTTTTAAAGTGTAGCCTTCATATCATTTGCATGTAAATGAATCAGTTGGTTTAAGTGTTACTATTAGAGGCAGTATAAAGTGGGATCTAAATACAATATTATATAAATAAGTCAGTGCACTGATTATATAATAACATCAGTAAATTATTAAATGAATTGAGATGATTAAAAACATCATGCACATCATACT
>JAOVVG010000037.1:19776605-19788559 GCA_028566375.1 Leptodoras nelsoni | reverse complement strand
ATCAGGTTTTAGGACACTTCCCAGTACAGAGACAGCTGTGCTAATAGTAGTGAAATCTTCATTGCAACAAGCCTTCATTTCTGGTGCTACCAGAGCACTACCTTTGATACTGTGGAACACCAGATTCTTTTAGATAGATAGATAGATAGTGAACAGGTTGGCCTGTCTGGTATTGTTTTTAACTTGTGTTTACCTCATACCTTTATGGACCACTCCCCAAAACACTATGAGATTACTTGTGGGGTACCTCAAGGATCAATTTTAGGACTACTGTTTTTTAATTTGTAAAAGCTGACCTTAGGGGGCAGCACGGTGGCTCGGTGGGTAGCACTGTTGCCTCACACAAGAAGATCCTGGGTTCGATCCCCTGGTTTGAGCGGTCTGGGTCCTTTCTGTGTGGAAACTGCATGTCCTCCGTGTCTGTGTGGGTTTACTCCAGGTACTCCGGTTTCCTCCAACAGACCAAAGATGCAAGTTAGGTCAATTGTACATACAAAAGGGGAAGGGCTGGTCTCTAAATTCATTTTAAAAATGTTGTCAGTTGCTTGTAAATTATATTGAACTGCAATTTGATTTGTTGGAAAGGAGCTAAATAATTAAAGTTTATTTGTTTTTTTTGGTTGCTTGATTGATTGATTGATTGATTGATTGATTGATTGATTGATGTGTGTGACACTCTGGGAAAACTTTTCACATCATCAACTTTTGACACAAATTTCCTACTATATTAAGGTTGAACTGACTTGCATTGAAATAGAGAATGCTTCTCTTCTGCATGTATCTAATCCAGATGTAGTTGTGTTGTAGAAGTTGTAGTATTGTCATTTGTTATCATCAAATAACTCACCACGTTCTGTTGGCTAAATGATCCATATTTTCATTCAGTGATTTCAACATTTTAATCCAAATCAGCTGTCATCAGCACAGAGCATGTAAGCTCTTTCCTCTGTTTTGATAATGATGTGACGGTATCGGTATCTGATTACAAATGGAATTGATTAGGCTTGCTGTATATTCACTCTGCTATGGCATATTGCTGTCCAAAATTTTTATCAAATCCTGACCTGACTGTAGGAGGAAATCACACTTAATTCTGTTTATGCAGACTGACTGTTTTTACTAACTCGTTTGTTAAACTTCTGTCATTCTGGCAAATTATCTATTTATTTTGTCTTAAAGCAGAGTTGTCAAAGTATGTAATAGAAAGGAAAAAGCAATTTTAATAACATGACGCTTCCTAATTTTCACTGTTTGCCAGGTAGCATCTCAACAGGTTTTAACAGACTAGCAGACATCTAGCCAATGCTGATGGAACAGAAGGGGAAAAGCTGTCATTAAAACTAAAAGATTAAGAAAAATGATTATTATTAGTTATTTTACTATAATGCATAATAAAATAATTATTAGTGTTAATAATTATAATTATAATTATAATTATAATTTTTTTTATTATTATTATTGCTGTTGTGACTCCTGCTGTTGTTGTTATACAAGCTTTAGCAAAAGCATTGCTAGTTTGCAATAAAGAATATAAAATCACTATATGACTAAATTACATTTATCTGCATTCCAGAGTGATTGCTTTAAATGATTTTGTCTCCTGAGTGTCTGCTTCTTGTCTGACCATTCAGCGTATGTGTGTGTGGTTGTGTGTGATCTCTGACCCCGTGTCCTCTTCTTTGACCCAAAGATATCACTCATTGCTGTTAATATGATGGCGTCAGTGACCTTGAGGCCTACTTGTAAATACACACTCGGAGACATGCATAACATGGTTTTAAATAATTCCTATTACTAAGAAACTAAAATTGATAACGGTACTAAAATTAATATTGAGAGAAACTCAAAGCATGTTTTTCTGTGTACGTGTGAGAAAGGCTTCAACAACCTAAGCATTTCCACATAGCTGTTTCAGTGTCATACAGCAGCCTTGTGTGATTCGCTGATTGCCCAAGAATGAAAGATGAGTTTGGGATTTTTATCCAGTTCTAACTATCTAGATAAATCTACGGTGACCTGTTTTACACACACCTGTTACGTATTTACACACACAGACATTTATGCTGTCCACCTGTTGTCTATATGTCACAGAAATGATTGTACTTTTGGGAAAGCGGTGAGTGTGCTACAACTGGGAGATGAATGTGATCCTCTGGTGAATGCTAATGAATGTTCCTAGAAAAATGTTTGGAGATTTGTATGGAAATCTATGGAGAGAAAATTTACAATGAAGTGCAATATTGAAATCAATAGTTTTCATGGCCTGTCCTCCAGCCACTTTCACCCCTGCCTAACCTTTGCACTTTCTATAAAAAAAGCACATGAATGCCATGACTGCAAGCACTATTATGAAGCCATGAAGGTCAGAATTATATGTAACTGCGGCACGCCTTTGTTTTTGGAAAAGCTCACACACAAATCCTGTGCAACTCTTTGAGCAGCTCTGTACTTCTGAGGTCTGAATACCTATGTGCACAATTCTGGGATTAGATCCTCACTACACACTCATAACTCACTGTGAAATCACACATGTGGAATTATGCAGTAACCAAACAATGTTAATCAATAATGGAATATTATTTTACATCAATAACATCCGATGAAGTTTTTCATACTCTTGCCATTTTCTCAATCAGGGTCTTGACCGAGATTCATCCAGGCCACTTCAGAAAAATAGCCTGAGCTCTTCACTGCTTTTCCTTCTTATTGAAAAGATCGTATTAAAAACAACAACAAAATAAATAAATAAATAAATACAATTAAAATAAATACACGTTCAAAACACATTTTCATTGAAAGTATACATGACATGTATGCATGTGCACATTTGTCTTAGGAGCCATTACATGTATAGGAGCTGCAGTAAAGGGAACTAGACAAAAGCACTGCTTATATATAAAATGTGGCAATTCATTTTAGCATTGTGTACATTAAAGAAATAAAATGAAAGGAATACATAGTTCCATCATTTGCTTAACACTTGAATTGTTCAATATTTTTCTATAGTATAATGTGGGTCTGTACATAGAAATAATGTATAAATGTATATACAGTACTGTGCAAAGGTCTTAGGCACCCTATTGCATTTAGGTAGAACCTTTCTTATTGATGGTTGTTTTTTTTTTTGTTTTTTTTGAGTTCTGCATTATTGAGTCAGTCCAAATAGACTTACATTTCCAAATGTTGCTGTAGCCTATCCCAGCGCTCACTGGGCAGAAGGCAGTGAAAAACCCTGTACAGGTCACCAGTCCCTCACAGAACTGTGACTACAGCATATGCTATTATTTTTTTTTATTTCTTTACCACATCTACACCTTCAGACATTTTATGTTTAAAGAACGCAAACTCTAAACTTTTTTTTTTTTAATTCTGAACTTCCTTTACATTAACAGAATCTGTAAAGTTGAGTTGAGTCTAACTGCCTGTATTAGTGTCCCCACCATAGTGACAATGATAAACTTTTTCATACTTTCAAAATACTTATACACATTAATAATTTACATTTACATTTATGATTTGGCAGACACCCTTATCCAGAGTGACTTACATTTATCTCATTTATACACCTGAGCAGTTGAGGCTTAAGGGCCTTGCTCAGGGGCCCAACAGTGGCAGCTTGGTGGTGCTGAGATTTGAACCCCCAACCTTCTCTTCAGTAACCCAACACCTTAACAAATGAGCCCTCTCTGTCCTTTTATTAATAATAAAAGCATGACTAAATTGAAACAATGCTATGTATGTATAATGTTGGCAATGTAGATGAAAACTGACTTTTTTTATGTCTCAGCTTTTTTTTAAGTCTCAAAAACTTGCCCCAGAATCTCAAAGTCTTGGCCTTGACTCAGACCTGACACTTTAAGGTCTTGAACCTGACTCAATATAGGTGGTTTCCTCCACATCTCTAGTCTTTCTCTCTCTCTCTGACAGTATCCTCTTCTCTGGGTGATCACTGAGTCAGGGAAATTAATTTTACTGTCACACACAAAATGTTTGAGCTACAACTAAACTGCTCTTTGGTGTGATGGTAACAGGAGTGTCTAGAGAACTGGGTGGATGTCAGACTCCTGGCTCAGGTGGCCTTGGAGCATGGCAAATGTTCTGATGATGGAGATGTCCTGATTCATATACTAGATCAGAAGCTATCCCATATTCTCTCAGGAGCAGTTAAACACTTTTGTTCTCTTTTGTTTCTCCTTTTGCTTTTTGAAATTTCAGTTGTATTCCTTTAACATTTCTCCATCTGCCATAATTGAGTGCTAAGATGTTCATATTTCATTACCATGAAAACATTTTCCACCCAGTAACGGTTGCCAAACCTTTGCTATGACTTCATGCAGAATGTGAAATATATTCTGAAATATTCCGAAATATTTTCATTATGAAGAAATGTGGACGCTGATGATGATTAGTCTGTTTAGTATTCTGTGAAAGTTTGATCAAGAAGATATAAACAAGTAATCATTTCATTGTCTGTCAAATACAGCAAAGTGCGAGTGAGCCTATTATAAATATGTATCACATACACACACACACACACACACACACACACACACACACACACACAAACCAGCTCGCCTAATCTGGAAGTATATTAAAAATCTGCCCAGTATTTCATTCCTTCCCTCGGCTTTCTAATGGCTTCTGCAGATTGTTGCTCTTTTTTATTGTGAAGATAAATCAGCTGTAACAAGCTGAAAACACCCGTAAATCTCACTCTGACTCCACGTCATAGGCAGATTTTTAAGGGTCAGGGTTGCCATGGAGACATGCTGGGACCTTCCCCTGGCCTTGGCCGATGCTGTAAAAGAGCCCTGCGTTTGTAGCCTTACACACTCTTCACCCGGCTTTCAGCTGTCTTACACACACTGACACTTAATGGTCAAAACAGACTAAAATATAACATTGCCATTGAAGGCTTTGCTTTTGATACTCAGTTCGGGTTTCGGCAGTGTTGCCAGTGCTGAGCAATAAATCCCACAGACAAAGTAGAGAGGGTCCTGTTAAAAAGCACCTGGCTCTGTGCATCACCATCCCAAAGCATTAGTGACAGGGCATCTGGGACAAGAGAAACAAATGGGCAAATGTCACCATCCTTTACATAGATCACAGTGAGAATCTTACAGGAATATAAATGTGGAGAGCAGAGAATTGTGCATTTTTTGTGCTGATTACCCTGCTTTGTAAGTATAAATTTGGCATTTTACAACATAAAAAACAATAAAACAATGATTTAAGAAAGTTATTTTGTTGTTGTTACAGAGAAATACTACTACTACTACTACTACTCCTACTACTTCTACTCCTACTACTTCTACTATTACTACTACTTCTACTATTACTACTACTACTACTCCTACTACTACTACTACTACTACTCCTACTACTCCTACTACTTCTACTATTACTACTACTACTACTACTCCTACTACTACTCCTACTACTTCTACTATTACTACTACTACTACTCCTACTCCTACTACTCCTACTCCTACTACTACTACTCCTCCTACTACTACTACTACTCCTACTCCTACTACTAATCCTACTACTACTACTACTACTACTAATAATAATAATAATAATAATAATACTAATAATCAGGCATTTATTTATTTACAAGGTATTTATTTATCTATTTATTTAATTATTTATTTATTATGTGTATGATGTGCATACTATATTTTTTCTATTCATTTATAATTTAAATTTCTATGAATGAAAATAGATTTTCTCTTGTTTAAAAAAAAACAAAAAAAAAACAGTATGAGTATGATGATTTGTAAGTAGTTGCACTTATAGTAAATAGTAAAGTGCCATAGATATCATGTTTGTCAATATGTCAGAATATAATTTTAGTCTTAATGGCCAGGCTACATGGGATGTGATCGTTCTTGTCATTATAATAAAAGAAATAAATAAATAAAATAAACTTGCATTGTTTCAGCCAACCAGGTGTTCTAGTGATATTCTGCAATTGAATTATCTAAAGAGTCTAAAGTAGATTAGTGCACAGCACAGCTCCTATTTCATAGCTTAATACTAATAACAAATGAACAAATATGAATGTATCTTGATGTCATGCTGAACGCTTTAATTCAGCACATTCAGCTGTTTACTAGGCAGCTTGGCTTTATTATGAGGAAAATATTAAAATATTCCTATTTTCAAGGGGAAAAAAATCCCAAATCTCCCAAAGGCATTCTAGATGTTATCCATTTCATCATGTGTTGGTTTTCTTTACTGTGATTTCGGTTCTCTCTCAGCTGCCAAGTCATCATTTGCCAAACCATCCGTTCAGTACACATGCAAAACATACAAACAAACATGGCATATGTTGCAATTGCGTTACATTTTTTAGTCCCTTCATCGCTACTGGCGTATTTCAGCTTCAAACGTGCCTGTAAATGAATAGGGGGTAACGAACATTTGTATAAATTTGTCAGTCAGAACTTTGGGGCAGATTCCACGGACAGTTCCCGTGAGCTGCGGCCAGAGTATGCTCTCAATAATAAAGGCCCCAAGGTCTGATGGGAACCAGATGCTCTCACTCTGATTCAATGAACCATGAAGTTTAATGGAGAACCTCGAAAATGACCTGGGCATAGAAAGGTAACGTTCTCTCCTTGTATAATGATATATCAGGTGGAGTATGGAGTACCCCTACCTTTTAAAATAAGGGATCTGTGTGCATATGAGTATTATCAGCAAGTAATCCTTACTTTATAATATTTTAGAATCCTTTATGAAGCCACACAATAAATGCTTTGTTTCTTTATGTAAAAGTAGACTTCTTTCAGTTTCAGTACAGAAAGAAGTTTGCTGGAAATTTTAGAAAAAAAAAAGACTGGAAACTATCAACTTAATCTGTGTTGACTATTGGCTCTATTTCTCTCTATTAAAGAGTTTTTGTTGACTTATAAATGTAACATTTCTCCTTGTCACTCTATATCCAATACTTTTAATCAAACTCTTGGCACACGTGCCTCTCGGCAATCTCCAGAAACAGAATCAATGTGTTATGGGTTTCTCCTGAAGATTTCCTGCAATTTAACCACGTGATAAATGCTAAAACATGGATCAGGGGAAAGGTCACTTTTTTCGAAACACAAGATGCGAGAAGAAACCAGAATGACTGAACAATGAACTTGGTGTTCTTTTTGGTTTATTTGTAATTTGACTGATCCCAAGCCAACTGCAAAGCCGGTGATTATGAAGCTATGGATGCACAAAGACACAACTGGCAGTGATTAGCATGTGTTTTCAGAGAATCTCTTCGTTGAGTGACCTGGAGGTCAGTACGCATGCTCAGTGAGAGCGGGCGAGTTAGGCAGTCAGAAGGGCCTGAATCTCGAGACAGCCCTCTTTCAGCACCTGATCTGCTTCTCTGCAGCTGCACCTTTTGGGGAGTGCAGAATATCCATCCTCTTTTCTGGCTTTGAGGAGGCTTGAGAAACAGTTCACAGAGTCACAAGGATGAAGAAATATGTTACCTTGGCTGTCTGTGTCTTGAAATATAAGACTTTATTAAAAAAATAAAAACGTATAAATTCTAAATCGTAGTTTGAAAAACACATTTTAACATAGGCCCCAACTTTTAAAATGACACATTTCTGATCCTTACTTAGTCATATCCATTATTATATGGTACATGTAGAAGTTTTGTAACATCTTTAGGAGAGGGGTTGGCATCTCAACACTGCTAAGCACTTGGCTTGATACATCCTCAGGGGAATTTGTAGAATTTCTGACGCTCTTGTATTAGTTAAGTGAACATCCTTTACAAATGGGTTTGTGGCCTGTGGTATTGGCTTGGATAAGGCTGTTCCACTTGCATATTAGTTCCAAGGATAAGATTTCACTACCTCCTAAATTTGCTTTAATCTCTAAAAAATGAATGTTTTCATCTTTGGCCCCTGACAGTGACTTCACTTGGCTGGTAAGACACGGAGGCACAGAGGGAATACGTCTTCTAATCTATAAAAAGGGACAGAAATTAAGTTCCAGTAAAAAGCCTTACATTTAGCTTGTCAAGACTGTCAGGTCTGCAGTGTGCAGCCACATCAAACGTCTGTTTGTCTTGCGCATACCTCCTTCAGCGGCTGAAGGTTGCCAGGATACAGTTCTGTCTTGCCAGAGCTCCCCTAAATATTAATCTTAAGTGTTTTGCAAATCCCCTATCAGCATCTCCGAACTGCTGACAGCTACACCAAGCACACATTTCCTGGGAAAAGGAGGGAGGGGGAAAAAAAACTGTGGTTTTAAGGCTCCTGACTAAGAGCATCTGCTCCAGATCTGTTTTTATTTGCCTCATTAGGGCCGCCTCTGCTGCACAGGAATGGCTGCCACTCCACTTTAGCCATTACTGTTGCAGGATATCCAAATGTGCCGTGAGGGGATTTTCAAGCCAGAACTGCTTATCACCTCCATCAAGCTTTCGTCAGAGATTAAGAGCTCTAGGGAACATTGTAGATCAAAAATGAAAAAAAAAAAAAAAAAAAAAAATTGGCGATGATTATAGCGCCTTTCCTGTTCAAGTGTGAATGTTTTAGATTATCTGGTTTAGTGTTCTGCCTTGCATCATTTCTATTCTGCTTAAATGTACGTTTATATACTGTATATGTATATATGGTGAATCCTGGTGAATTATTCATTGTCAATGCACTGACTTGAATATTACAGAAATGTTCCTTTTACATTACACAGCTACAATACCTAAAAGTCACACTACCTAATGGTACAGCAGAGAGGAGGAGGTCTTTAAGATTCTTCTCAAGTCTCACGCTTCTTAATACATCTGTCAGATCTTGTCAGGCCATATATGACAAGGCAGCTCTTTCAGGCAGTAAAGTGCAATAATGTTCTGCAATTCCTCATATCCGCTTCTAATCTTAGCTAATGAAATTGCCATCCAACACTACATTTGAAGAGGACTCCAGGATGAGACAGTCCGTAATTACTTGAAGAGTGACGCTATCCCCAGAGTCCCATCCATCATCTAATGTAGTTATTGCACTGGCAGAGAAGAAACCCATTTCCTAGTTTCATTGCTTTTTCCTTATAACAGATTTTTTAAAATAAATAAACTAAGGTAAAAACATTTGAAGTTACCTTCTCTGCCATACCTTTACAGAGGAATATGAAACTAAATCGATATATTGCCAATCACTTTGAGTGAAATTGTATAAGACTTTATATTATATATAATTGTATAAGACTTTGTATTACAGATGCCCTGTCCCTATCCAATAACATCGCCTCCATTTCTTATTTCAGATTAAGTCCTTCCTATATTAATGATGAAATTGTTCCTTTCAGACAGCACTGCAGCAATATTAAATAAAAGTTCTAAGTTACTTTTGCATTCTCAAGTTTCATCACAGAAAAAATGTAGACCCTTAAGACAGCCTTCTAACTTTGGAAAGGAAACATTGAGATGTTCTTGGATGTGCTATGATTAAGTACAAACATAGATCCAAAAGGCCAAGTGAGTCATGCCTTTGACCCATCCTTCTGTATTTTTGTGCCTGGGGTCAGGAGATGAGTGAATAAACGGTTGCTATGCTCACAATTATGCGTGCATGTTTCAGGAGTGCTCCTTATTGATTAAGTATGGTTTCTTTGTGGAAAAGTCCTGAGCAACGACAGACCCTAGAGATTTATGAGAAGAGGGGGAGAAGGAAAAAAAGAGCACATGAACGAACAGACGTTCCACATGTGTCTTTACACCAAATGCTTGTAGCTGTTTTAAAAGCATTCTGAACTCATTTTGCGGATATCGTAAAGCAAAAGATAAATTTGTACTGCTGTCAGAGGGAGCTCTGTGCTGAGTGCTTCCCTATGGGATCAGGCAGGAATGCCATAAATACAAATATGATTGGTGCTGTTTAAGTGCATGCCGCATACACATGACATCATTAAGGTGCAACAGGAAATAGCTCTCTTTGTAGTTGCTATCATTCTGGCGTCTTACAGCCCATTTGAAGTAACAAAGATCTATGTGGAGAGATGGAGACTCAACATGCACTTTCTGCACTGCTCACCTGCAATTCTGTGAACGGTATTAATATTCATAGAAGTCGTACTTCTCCCAGTGTTTTTGAACATTCTCCAAAATAACTTTGGCATTCGTATACAACAAAACTGCTGGTTGCCAAAGACGGATATTACTAATGTGTTTTCATGTTATATCCAACTGTAATGGTGCATGTGTTAACTTATTTAGTGAACACAGAACCACGGAGAAATCCTTTGTGCTGCCCCACTTGGAACATTCCCAGTACCACCATTTGCCATCCAATGCTTATCCAACTAATAAGCATCCACGTCTGATCTTCAGCATGTGCTCTGTCCATAAATAGATCAATAAGCGATTTGCATTCCTCTGGGTTCCAAATGGCAATGGTAAGACAGCCCCTTACTTCCCCCTACATCCACCCCCCCTCATCCAATTGTACTTTGAGAGATTATCTAAACTTCACATATGCCTCTAAATTACATGGTGTAAAAATGAGATCCTTTGAGCTTCAGATCACTGACCGAGGCTTGAGTGTCACAGGGGTCCAGTGCCACAGCGGTGCCCTGTAATCCATCCCGGACTCAAAGAACTAAACCTCAGAATCCTACTGTACCTGCCAGCTGAATGCTTTACAATGTTTGAAAGCTAAAAAGCATAAAATTCTAGAGCAGCTTCTCTCTAAGGGTTTAACCATTCATTATAACATCAGAGCCCTGTGATGTAAACAAGCATGAAGGTCTCTGGAGAGAAGTGAGCTTTTACATGCACAATTATGGCACTGCCAGTGACCCAGGCAGAAAGAGATAGACCACTGCTGTTCCCTTGATGTTTAATATCTTAAAATGTATACTGTCAATTGAGACGTTGGTTTGCATATTGGTTTACACACATTTATGTACGCACAGTGAGAGAGAGAATATATTATCTGCTTTGGTCTCTGGTGTTGTAATACTAGAAGAATGTGATAAAGCAATAAAGGAGGCAAAGATGCAATGAAGCAATAAAGGAGGTGTGGAAAAACTCTGTATGAATTCTTTCAAACATACAAATAATAATTGTTTATTTTTTATCAATTTACAAAATGCAAAGTGAGTGAAGAAAAGAAAAATCTAAATCCAATCAGTATTTGGTGTTACTACCCTTTGCCTTCAAATAAGCATCAATTCTTATAAGTACACTTGCACAAAGTCAGTGGTTTTGTAGACTTATAGTCAGGTGTATGATCAACCAAATATACAAAACAGGTGCTAATAATCATCAATTTCACATGCAGGTTGAAACTCAGCCATTAACAGAAACATAAACAGCTGTGTAGGAGCTTAAAACTGGGTGAGGAACAGCCAAACTCTGCTACCAAAGCGAGACTATGGAAGACAGTTTCATGTCACAGGGCTACACCACGGCAAGACTGAGCACAGCAACAAGACATAAGGTAGTTATACTGCATCAGCAAGGGCTCTCCCAGACAAAGGTTTCAAAGCTGACTGGGGTTTCAAAATGTACTGTTCAAGCTGTTTTGAAGAAGCACAAAGAAACGGGCAACATTGAGGATCGTAAACGCAGTGGTCAGCCAAGAAAACTTAATTCAGAAGATGACAAACACACCAAGCTTATTGCCCTTCAAAATCAGAACCAGGACCCAGGTACACCCATCTACTGTCCGGAGAAGTCTGGCCAGAAGTGGTCTTCATGGAAGAATTCAGCCAAAAAGCTATACCTCCGACATGGAAACAAGGCCAAGTGAGTCAACTATGCATGAAAACATAGAAACTGGGGTGCAGAAACATGGCAGCCAGTGCTCTGGACTGATGAAATATTTGGCTGTAGCAGAAGCCAGTTGTTCGCCAAAGGGCTGGAGAGCAGTACAATAATGAGTGTCTGCAGGCAACAGTGAAGCATGGTGGAGGTTCCTTGTAAGTTTGGGGCTGCATTTCTGCAA
>JAOVVG010000037.1:19748062-19758786 GCA_028566375.1 Leptodoras nelsoni | reverse complement strand
TACAATGTAAATAGTCATGAAAATAAAGAAAACGCATTGAATGAGAAGGTGTGTCCAAACCTTTGGTCTGTACTGTACAGCTCTTATATTTAATCTTTCATTTTTATATTGCACTTGATCATTAGTAGCTCACATTCCCATGACATGTAAGTTAGCTTTAGCTGTACTAGGATCTCATAGCTTGCCTCAAACCCCAAAAACTGTTCCATTAAAAATAGTCCTTTGAATGATAAGCTATATTTTATTGTTCTGCATGTTCAACATGGCCAATTTAACAGAATCTTTTGCTGACATGGAAATTTGGATGGGATATATATTTGCCTGTGGTTATTCCTACATCTACTTTATACTAGGCAAAAAACGGGTAGTAAATCTGTACCAAAAACCTACATGACAGATTCAGATAAGACTAAAACCCCAGTGATATACTGGTGATAATTACATTACCACATCCCCCCATTTAAAAATCCAAACAGGAGTTTCTCCCTAGGCATTTCACTATAATAATATTCCGTGCCTTTCAAATGTTACTTGCACTTCTTTTCAAACCACCTCCTGGCTTATTTGCACAAAACTGTTATCATATAATTTCTTTCCACTACTTCATTTGCAACTAGAGACAGTACTGACAACTAAATTGTATTGTATGGTAAATAAATAGAAAAAGTACTGAGTAGTTGTTGAATAATAGTGAAAAGATAAGTAAGGATGATAGTGCTTGTGAAAAGTATCATAAACAGAGGAATAGAGGGGTGTAAGTATAATTTAATAGAAATTAGGAAGAGGGTAGAATTTCAGATAGTCTTTCTCCCAGACTTCAATTATTTCAATTATTTCATAACTCTTTTATTGCAGACCATGACCCCATCTGGCAACCATTCCCATTCAGATTCAGCCCAAGTTCACTCCCTCAAAAAATCATACATATAATAAATGAAGGTTAACAAATATATAATTCATTCCTGTTTATTTTTTTTTTGTAACATTGCTGCCATTTATTGACTTCTATTAGCAGTGCAAACGGTATGAAAATGCTAATAGCTGTAAGTGCATTTTACTTTTTACCTTTATGTTATTCTTCTTTCCTGTTTTTTCCTAAACTGGGCATCTGATGGCTTAGACCATTTCTAATCTCTTAATGCTTGCTGAATAGGCACCTAAATAATATCAATACATTACCCATCCTCCCAACACAATCAACAAAATGTCAAGACTAAACCAGTTCACCTTGGTGGTGGCTGCTCATATCAGCTATACAGAAATGGGTATGGTTGCCAAAGATTGAAAAAGATTGAGCGTCTCTGTCTTTCTGCAGGATAAGGGGCTGAATAAGTGATGTTGAGGCTTTGTTTTTTTAGTGCTTCTGAACTTCTTGAATCTTGTCCCAAGGTGGCTCTAGATATGGCAGTGCTTTATTCACATCGATTAGATGGCAGCTTAGAGGGAAGAGAATAAAGGGTGTGGCAATTTCTGAACATGTAATGTACTGAACAGGGGAGGGAATTGTAAAATTGGGATGAGTAAAGTGGGATGGGAGGTGTCAGGGAGGGGATTGGAATTAATAAGAGAGGATAGTGGAATGGGTGAAGGAGGGAAGGGGTTAATATGAATTGGGTCTCTGATCCTCAAGAGGGAGGATGCAGTCCTAGAAAAAGAGACTGTGTGGGCATCTGCCATCCTTGACATAGGGGCTGCAACTGAGACAGAGACTTAACAGAGAGTTAAAGAGTCTGTGGTCTTTAAGAGAGACTTGAGTGAGTAAGGACTTATGATCCTCAACAGATAGACAGATTGCAGTCCTTGATAAACAGAGGGGCTAGAAACGTTCAGAGAGAATGTAGCTGTAAGCATTAAGAGAAGGAGATGATCGTGAAGACAGAGGGGCTGTGACCATAGAGAAACAGAAGGGTCATGACCATATAGAGACAGAATGCTAGTAAAGAAAAGGGAGAGATTTGAATGTGTAGGATGTCAACAGTAAAGAAGGTGGAGCTTCATGCATGGTCTTTTTCCACAAACTTCTATTATTTCATAACTTCATTAAAACCAGGCCTAAGGACAGGAAACATACTCGTTCATTCATACACACACACACGCACACACATGCATGCACGCACATGTCTGTTTCCTAAAGACTTGGCAGACAGGAGAAAGTTTTGGATCATATTCTCTTTGTCCCTGTTTCTTTTCTCGGCACCTTATTAGCCCTGCAACCATCATGCAGAAGCACATTCAGTCACGATAGCAGCCTTTGGCCCAAAGCCATGCACTTTTTTGCAAGTCTATGTATAACGTGTCAAAGTGTGCTTACCTCTTAATAATGTAAACCTGAGCCACAGAGGCTTACAGGCTGTACCAGATGGACATGGAAAGCACCATGCAATCTTAACTTCTCTTTATCCCCCAGACTCAGCTGCTCTCCTTGGTCAGGCCACTTTGTGATGGAGTGGCTAGTTATGGTTCTTCGCTCACATTTCTCAGGTATGATTGGTTCCTTGGATTAGCATTGATTAGTTTGGCAGCAAACCCGCATTTCTGAATTAATGTATCTATAAGATTTGAGGCTTTTGAGGCATCTGTGTATACAGTATTAATAAATTGTATGTATATGCATATATTTCACAGGAACACACAGTGGATTCTGCATTCTGGATTCACCAGCATCCATTATGACTGAACATCGTTTATGGGAACTGTATAACTCAAATACATTCAGACACTTCATACAGATACTAACCGCAAGAAGCTACACACATGCACATGGTCAACCCCCAACACTCCCTCCCCCCATGCCGCGTTTCAGCATCTCCTGTTACTGGTTTAATGAGGAATTTGAGATAGTGTGGAGGCCTTAGGGCTAAGACTGTCTCTACACATGATCAGGCGCAACTAATACAGTGCACAACTGTGCATATGGAGTGCTGTGGTCCTTGCGCATAACACTGCCAAAACAGGTGCTCTCTGTTTCTCCAGCCTACCAGATGTCCCACACTGCCATCATGGCAAAGGATTTCGTCACTGTCTTCCTGCAGGGGAACAAAGTTTGAAGCTCAGCCAAGGTGGTCTTATATGGGTTTTGCACAGATATGGTTGCGTGTGTTAGAGTGGTTTAGGTTTTATTTTTTATTTATGCATGGTACAGCAACTGAGCTATTATTGTGCTTTTTCAAAGTTGTATTTCAAAAGGCAGGGGTGCTATGTTGCATAGGCCTAGGGGCAGCTGGGTGTTAAGTGCCGTTCTTAAAGGCATAACAATTTGTTACTGGTTTTAAGCAGTACTTAGTAGAACTCATCTCATGTATTTATTAAGCAGGGAGGCCCCTCAGCTCTCGGTATTTGGACAAGTACATATCAAATTGCCAAGAAACTAATGCAAATAAATTAAATACTATGTAATATGAATGCATCACTCAAATCTAAATGTGGAAATTATGCATGTTGAAATGTCAAGGGATGTTAAGTTGGAGTAGGTTAAGTACAAACCATGACAATATTGTGGTTTATATGACTATGAATATGAATATTTTGCATAACCACAAGTGAAAAACTATAATTAGAAGAGGCATCTTTTCAAATGGCCTGAAAGGATGGCAAAAAGATCAAATTTTAAACACCTAATCTCCTTATTTACATAAACCCTTCACCCATCTTTACATCCTTTGCCCACCATACCATCATGCCAGTATACCTCTCTTTTCTTCCTGTTTAGAAAATAGCCTGTTACTTCTCTCCTTTGTTGTTTAAACCATGCTAAACAGTCCATTGAGTGGTCCATATTTTTTTTGCTAAGGCCATTGTGTGAAGTCCATTGTGAGCCATTTGCTCCCACTGTATAAATAGTAGCAAGTATTACCGGTCTGGTAAAAGTAAGGCTGTGGCATAGCGCCAACCTCCGGAAAATGCCAGTGCCAAAAGGCACAGCTGACCCCACCCACCCGAACACACATACACACACATTTGGATACATGGGTAAAATTCATCGGCATGCTTTTGTTCTCTGCAGATTCACAAGATGTGTGTGTTTAATGATTTGCCTCGCATTGTACCCTTGCTCCCTTTGAAGTATAATGCATTTGTGAGTTAAATACGGAGGTGTGACACATCTGCTCTGAGGATGATACAAAGTTACATTGTTCTATAACAACTGCCAGACATCAACAGTAAATCTAGTGACGATGTGTTCACTGAGTTATTTTCTAAGCCTTATGGGTCACGCTTTACAATATGTTTCTTCAGTAACCCAGTGACTAGGAAATGATGGGTCAGTATTCCTAACAGCACGTATTTACTAGCATCTTTGTAATTAGCATTTGCTTTCCTGAGCAAAATGTCTCCTGTTTGGTACATGACTCACTGGAACTCTTCAGTAGGCCATTTTTGTATTCCTAAACCAAAATAGATTAAACTATAATAAGAAAATCAATCAGAACACAAACAATAATGTCCACATCTTTTAAAGGCATTAGGAAATAAAGTAAACTTCTAAGGACCAAAATAAAGAGCAAATGAATTAGTAGTGTGATATGTTCCTAATTATGATTAAATTAGGATGATCTGGTTTATTTTTCCACATAAACCAAGTACAAGACAGCATAGTGTTTCCAAATGTCCAAATGTTCCATTTTGAAAAAGCAATAACTAATGTCTAATTGGTTACCTAACCTAGTTGGTATCCAAGTCTATTATTTTACTGCATATGATTTGTTCCGGCATAGTTCCTGGATTACTAACACAACATTATTTGTGACATTATTGGTATTTGTACACACAGTTGTACAAAAGTATGCAATACTTGTGTTGGTTGGTGACATTTCCCAGTCAGCGCATTCTCATCGGCTATTGCGGGTTATCCCATTTCTGTTTCTTTCATGCTTCAGGATTTTCCACCACTGTTCCTTTCACGCTACAGGATTTCAAGTCATAAATATCAAACATATCTGTAAACCCCTCACACTGCACGATCTTTTGGGCAGATAATCGGTTTAGAACAGATTTAAATAGGGTATGCCCTCACAATTGTCAGGAGGGGCAAATCTGACCTAGAATTACCCCAATTATCCTCTAGTGTGGGGCCAGCATGTGAAACTTTAAGTGTTACAAATCTATTTGCTTTACGGTACAGTATGTGATTGTGTTATAATGTTAGAGAATTGATCAATTAAATATAACAATTTACCACTTTTCATGTGGTTTCTATAATAATAATAATAAAAATAATAACAATAATAACAATTATTAAATATAAAATGAAATGAAAAGATAAATCTAGAATGAAATTAATAAAATAAATAAAATACATAAATATAGCGTACACAAATAAATAAAGTACACATATACATACATTTAGATATCATTATAAACCTATTAAAATTGATATTTTTGTGAGAGTATTATAATTGTTTTTTTATTTTTTATTAGACACTACAAAAGGAAGTATCTAACTAAAATAATTCAGTTTCATACTCTGGGGGGTAATAATAATAATAATAATAATAATAATAATAATAATAATAATAATAATAATAATAATTAAGTATTATTATTGCTGTTGTTTTATGGCATCTAGTTGTTGCTGTTGTTGTTGTTGTTATTGAATTAATAATTCTCTTTTTTTTTATTGAGTCACATAGAGTAACTACAGAAGACAATATATAAATATAATGAATACATGAAATATTTTTTGAAGTAATTGATTAAATACTACAATGTGTATCCCGTGTAGCTCTGTGGATTCAGTCAATAACATGAACAGTTTGGCCATAAGAAATGTATGAGAAATAAAATGAGTGTGGCTGATTTTTCTTTTTTTTTTTCTTTTTTTTTTACCCCAACCCTAAACTTCAGCTATGAAATCAGCTGCTACTTGGACATGACTGTTAATCATTTTCCAATTAATAAATGCAATTAGTAGTAGTAGTAGTAGCAGTAGTAGTAGTAATAGTAGCAGTAGTAATAGTAATAGTAGCAGTAGTAGTAGTAGTAGTAGTAATAGTGGTAGTAGCAGCAGTAGTAATAGTAGTAGTAGTAGTAGTAGCAGCAGCAGTAGTAATAGTAGCAGTAGTAATAGTAGTAGTAGCAGTAGTAGTAGTAGTAGTAGTGGTAGTAGCAGCAGTAGTAATAGTAATAGTAATAGTAGCAGTAGTAATAGTAGTAGCAGCAGCAGTAGTAATAGTAATAGTAGCAGTAGTAGTAGTAGTAGTAGTAGTAGTAGTAGCAGCAGCAGTAGTAATAGTAATAGTAGCAGTAGTAGTAGTAGTAGTAGTAGCAGCAGCAGTAGTAATAGTAATAGTAGCAGTAGTAGTAGTAGCAGTAGTAATATTCACAAACGCGTTTTCTGTTTCCTTTTTGTTTTCTAGAACGTACTGTACTGTTTATTATCTTTTCAAAGAAGAAAGGATCTGGAAAGCTGACGCAATACCATGTGAGGTTTTCATCTGAAATCTAGCTTTCTGATGTAAATAGAATGCAGATGGATGATATTTTAGAAGTCACATTTAAGCTTTTACAGGTAAGCAATAAAGTTTCTGCAAATGGTTGGATCCCATTTTGATTTCAACTTCAGCCTACATAATCTGGCAGCTGGAGAGTCTATCATGAAGGCTATAGATACTGTTTGATACCATGGCTACAGCAGCCTATGAAGAGCAATCACATCAAACAACACATACTTACACACACACGCACACGCACACACACACACACAATGATGATGATGATTAAGATGATGATGATGAGGAGGAGGATACACAAATAAATATACTATTAATATTTAATTCAGTATAAACTATGAGTGCAGGTACAGAGACACAAAATCAGAATTAAACATTTGTACATTGGTAAAACACTAATAAATGCTACTATCATGGGATTAAAATTCATATCAAATATACACCCATGCAACGCAAACTGTACTGTTATCATCAGTAGACCAGAATATCTTTCAAGGAATCTATTCAAGGCCTCTATTTATATTCAAATATTTGTAATTTAGCTTTTAAATGGACATAATAGAAATGACCAGGGGAGGGACAGTATGTATTTGTTTTCATGCTTTTAATATTTAGTTATTTATTATATACATTTAGAATCAAAATTTAGGGAAACTAAACTTTAGGGAAACCTTAGGGAAAACATTAAAAATTATAATAACAGGAAATGTAGTGGTGAAGGTAGTGGTGCAGTAATGAACAGCATAAAGTATTTTAAAAGTATGTTAAAGTATTTAATTAACAATATTATGAATAATACATGATATTATAATGTTGGCAAGGGAAAATTTAAAGGATTTAAAGTATATTTCCAGTTCCATAAATAAAAATTGCTGACTTATAAACCATATAAAGTCTATATATATATATAAAAATCTGACATAACTGAAAGCATTTGTGTGACTTTTCAATGCTAAAATGTCTTTAAGAAACCATCACATCTATCTTTCTCCCTCTTCCACTCTCTAGGACACAGGAAACAGCTAAATAACTAAATTGCAGAGAGGTGTTAATGTCAGCAGCTCGGCATCAGCTCTGCTGGAGCTCTACATGATAAAAAGTATTTACTGGAATGTGAAAGATAAACACTAAAATGTCTTTAAAACCTTGAGCTTTACTGCCGTTGTCATGATAAACACCTTTTCATGTCACATGCACGTAATGACTAATTACTTGTACTTAAATATTCGTACATCAAATATACCATATTTTAAACTTTTTGTTACTTTTTATTACATTAAAATTTACTCTGTACAGACAGGAAGGAAATCATTAAAGAAGCTCACCACAACTTCCAGATACTTTGTCATGGCTCAGATTTTATTTGGTCTACAATATTGTGTATGTACTTGTCATATCCCAGAATTCATGTCAGTATGATGGGGAGATGGGGATAGGCATGTTATCTTTAGCTGAGGAGGGTTTTCTTTGCATCGACAGGCTAAATTGAACGGCCACTCAAAACAGACAACAAATGGTTCACCACACTAGCATTACTGCTTAATAATCACATAAAAAACACTTAATCTCTCCTTTTCTTTCTCACCTTATCTTATACCAAATCACTGATCTTAAAAGCACAAACACGAATGGTTATTAGGTGTCGGCAAATAAACCTAACTTTCTCGCTTCCCCCGTCCTTTTCTTAAACAAACGCAACACTAAGCAGCTTGTAAAGTGGGTTCGCAAAAGGGAACATTCCAATCTGTCAGACGAGCTGTCACAGAGAGAGAGAGAGATAGAGAGAGAGAGAGAGAGGGAGAATCCCTCGAATTCTGCCACCTTCATGTTCGGTGAGATGTAAGCCATGCTAACCCCCCCCTGCAGAGAAGGACATAGACTTTCCCACACTGCTGAAACCCTGGATCACGCAGTTGGACATTTGTCATATTTTCACCCCAATAAACAAAGTGTTTTCCACCAAAAAAAAAGATTTAACAAGGCCACAAATGTGGTACTCACATTCTTTCTCATGAGGGTACAACGCATAAAACTCTAAAGAACAAAGAAAGCCAGCAATGTGTGATATGCCACTCAGGCTGTTTTAGTCTTTTTTATTGTGTGTGTTTGTGAACACTCTGTGAACATTTTTTTCCATGCAGTCTGCTCTCCATAAATGAGGCATTTTGTGACATTTATTGTTCATCGCCTTAAAGTTACCATCGCTTTACCAGACGAGTTCGGATTTTTATGCAGGAAAAAATAACTTTTCACTTTGCAAAAACATATCCATAAATACTACCTATACATAAATACTACTACTTCATTCAGGTAGCAACAGCTCAGCCGATACTATAAGACTCGCTAGGGCTACTAGGATACTAGGTTTCACATTCATAGCATTACATATGCCAAAGCTATTTTTACTGGCCTGAGCTGCTCCCTTGACCAGTTCCAGAAGTGCTAAAGTAATCGGTTGCCCTCACAGAATGCACTGGGAACATGAGAGGTGTATGTGTGATGCAGTTGAATCATACGTGCATAAGAATGAGCTATAATTAGATTTCACTTGGCTCATCAAGTTCAATACAGAAAGGGGTTAGTGAAACCCCTTGGCTTCACTCATGCTCATTCATCTCATTGCTTTTTTTTTTTTTTTCTGAGACATGAGATGTCCTTTGAGACATGGTTAATCCTTGTGTAGTTGCCCTAACAACTCATTGCACCAAATTCCAGATTTGTCCCAATTGACTTTGTGGTCTTTGTTGTAGTTTCTGGAGATGTCTCAGAATGTGAAAGCATCACATTGATTTATACATGGATTCTTAAGTTTTTTAGTAAAGCAGCAGGGGGTTTAGTGGAGAGGTGTAATGTGTTGGTGGGGTGTATGTGTATGTGTATGTGTTTGTGTGTGTGGAGGGGGCGGGAGTAGTTAAAGGACACACTCAGCTGCTAGATTAACTCATCAACACCGCATTGCCGGGTGTCAACAGAAATGTTTCACGCACAAGGAATGAATACCATTTGGAGGTCACGAGCAGCAGTCTCCCGAGTCCCTTAGCCCTTTTAAATGTTAGTGTCTGCTTTTCAAGAGCAAAGGTGTCAACCTAAAAGCTCTACCAGAAATTATAACCCTGTTAGATACAGGACTTTTGTTTGAATTCTTGATCAAAGAAAGGAGTGAAGAATTGTTTGAATTGGTATATCACCATTACACCGTTTCTTTTTCTTTTCTTCATTTTTTTAGCCTGGATGCATTTTTGCATATGAGTTAATATAATTATTTATGCCCAGTGAATACATAAGGCATTACTGTGTGTGGCTTTAATGAGTTACAGTATGTTTAGTACTCTGGTTCTGCTTTACAGATTAAAATTTATTGACATTGCTATTATGTTTCTTGAATTGTTGCATATACACAGATCAGCCATAACAGTAAATCCACCTGCCTAATATTGTACAGGTCCCCTTGGCCAAAACAGTTCTGATTCATGGATGCATGGACTCCACAAGAGCTCTGAAGGTGTGCTATGGTATCTGGCACCAGAACATTGACAGCAGATCCTTTAAATCCTTTAGTTTGCAAGCTGGGGCCTCCATGGATCAGACTTGTTTGTGCAGCACATCCCACTGATCCTCAATCGGATTGAGATCTGGGGAATTTGAAGGTTAAATCAAAACCTTGAACATTTTGTCATGTTCCTCAAACCATTCCTGAACAATTTTTGCAGTGAAGCAGGGTGCATAATTCTGTTGAAAGAGGTCTCTGCCATTAGGGAATACCGTTTCCATGAAGGGGTGCAACAATGTTTAGGTAACTGGCACACATCAAGGTAAAATCTACTTGAATTCCAGGAGCCAAGATTTCCCAGCAAAACATTCCCAGAGCATCACACTGCTTCTGCTGGCTTATCTTCTTCCTACAGTGCATCTTTGTGTCATCACTTCACCAAGGAAATGACACAAAACCCACTGGCTGTTGACATGATATAAAAAAACATGATTCATCAGACCAGGCCACCTTCTACAATTGCTCCATGGTCAGTTCTGATGCTCATGTGCCCATTGTAGGTGTTTTCAGTGGTGGACAGGGGTCAGTATGGGCATTCTGACTGGTCTGTGGTTACACAGCCACATATGCAGCAAGATGCAATGCACTCTGTGTTCTGACACCTCTCTATCATTCATTCATTCATTCATTCATTTTCTTGACCGCTTATCCTTTTCAGGGTCACGGGAGAGCCGGTGCCTAGCCGGCAGCATAGGGCACAAGGCAGGAACAACCCTAGACAGGGC
>JAOVVG010000037.1:19686813-19698563 GCA_028566375.1 Leptodoras nelsoni | reverse complement strand
CAGTCCAAAGACATGCACGTTAGGTTGATTGGTGTCTCTAAAGTGGCCCTAGTGTGTGAGTGTGTGTGTGAGTGTGCATGTGTGTGCCCTACGATGGATTGGCGCCCTGTCTAGGGTTGTTCCTACCTTGCGCCCTATGCTGCCAGCTAGGCACCGGCTCTCCCTTGACCCTGAAAAGAAATAAGCGGTTAAGAAAATGAATAAATGAATGAATGTATATACACAATGAAAAAAACTACATCACACACTTTAAATAATACACAAGTTTTAAGTTAAAACTTAAAAAAAAAAATATCTTACAGACACAACACAGAAACCAGAGCCAGAGACCACTGCCAAAGTAAACCAATTTTCAATAACCCATGATCACAGCACAGATTTAACTTTTTTTTTTTTGCTTGAAACTTTGTTACTGAACTTTCCAGTCATCCAGCTGTACATTTCAGACACTGTATGTCATATTAACACTTCCTGTATTTATTACATTAAAGTTAAGATGTCATGTGACCCAGTGTTAAACATGCTTCTGTCCCAAAATTTGTTTATATTTATCAAGCAGAATTATGTTCATGACTGAATACATTCTTTTCTTTGCCCCTTTGTCTGTTAAATAAAGCTTCAAGTAAATTAACAAATTATAGATTTCAGTTTTTATTGCTTTTTCAGAATGTGTCCCAACTTTTCTGGAAATGGGGTTTGTGCATAAAATTGTCCCTGGACCACACTTTTAGAACCATGGGCTTATAGTACGTTCTGGAATAGTGACTTCAGATAAAAGCACACTAAATATAATAGTGGAAATATATTAAGATGCAGAAAGTGATAGTATACCTTTAATAATATGAAAGTAATAAATGATGTATAGGTCACAGCCTCTCGCCATTTAGCAAAGCTGAGCAACTGCTCGGTATGCTAAATATTTCCATTCAAAAATACCCATGAACGTAAACAGTCTTTATTGCGCTGCCAGAAATGTAACTCAATCATAAAGGCGAAGTATGTGTGCCTGTGTGTCCATGAGTTTGCGTGCACAGGAGGAATTATTGTGAAATAACTCTTCTCTGCCAGTTATTTGTCAAGTCCGACCTGCATCTCACGGACAATCAGCAACTGATAGGAGTCATGGAGTGAAGAATGGAAAGCTCATTCTTGAAGAAAGAGAAGGCAGGCTGTCCTGAGCTATGCTGCCTGTCCTGAGTGCAATGATAAAGCAGGGGCTCTCACGGAGGAGGATAGATCTTAAAGAGCCAAAATTCATCCCCCCATGCTAACGTTACAGCCTCGTCTTTACACACACATTACTGCCAAGGCTCTCTGATGATGTCACCCAACTATCCTGACTTAGATTGATCTATTCTGGCTACAGAGGCTTTTTTTTGGAAAGACTAAATTTCCCCAGGGAGAATTGAATAAATATATCTAAATGTGACTGAATAAACCTGCAGCACTAACTCAGTGAACACAGATAGCGTTTCTCAAATCACCGCAGATCAGTTAGAAGATAATGATCACAATGTTGTGCACCTTCTAATGTATGTTAACAGACAGCTGTTCACATCTGTTTTAGCATTCCTTCACTTCACCTAAATCTACATGCGACATGCTTGAAAAATGTCTTTACAAAATTATTGTTGCAGTTAAAGCACCTGTGGTTGTGACTGCAACACCAATTACAGAGAGGTTATTAAAGACAATTAAACTGATACTGGAGGGAAGCTGAAGTCAAAATTTATTAAATGCTTACATTTTGTTACCGTGAATTGTTAGGTAGAAAGCTTAATTAAAAAGAAAAGTCCAATTTATTGACAAAACATTGTTATTCAAATCTTACTGGAATCTGAAATAAGACTAAATGGAAATTTTTGTGAATGATCAGCCCCATTTGCCTCCAGGGCTTCATGGTTCAAAAGTTAAATTTGCTGACAGCTGTTAGCTGTTCATGAACGCAAACTCTAAAATCGCAAGAAACACGACTCCACATTTACAATCTGTGAGCTTGTGTGCATTTGCACATTTGGCTTGGATGGCTGTGCAGCAGACCAAAAGAGATGTAGCAATAACACTGTTCTGAACATGTTTCATAAGCCAAAGCCTCGAACATATGCATAATAGCCTTGAAATAATGACGTGATCGATAGTTTTGATTGAGTAAATGTCTTGCTTGTCAGAGCACACACTTGTTGTAAAACCTAGAAGGGGAGGGGTGAGTGAATTTTCCACAGCTCACAAATTTTGCATCAATATTATGACAGGTTGCTACAAAATTAATGTGACTTCCAATAGCACACTCAGATCTATTGAGTAAACCTAGAGTGTTGTAAATAATACACAATGTTCAATGTCCTCCAATTGAGTTCTTCTGTTCACTAAACCAAATCAGACCACAGACATGGCATATCTTTTTGTCTACTGATTAATCTTTAGGGATTAAGTATGATTGTACCATAACAGAGGTCATTGGAAGGAGGCTGAGATAGACTAGTATCTGGCACTTTTTCACCAGACAGAACACTAAAGCAAATCTGAGAGTTTGCTGTTATTTCCACTGCTGAGCAAGCTGTTCCATGATTAAGTACTTAGGCTGATGTTTTATAGACACTGCTTGCCCAGGTACCATGCAAGCCAACACAGGGCATGTGGGTAAGCACAGAAGCACTCTAATAGTGTTTTTAGCTCGAATCGCTTTTCTACAGTAGCTATGTAGTGACTGTCTCAATTCTTAAATACCCCTTTTCAGGTGGTTTTATTGGACAATATCACAATTCTAAATCTATAGCATATCCAGAGTTCTCTAAAGCTGCATTGCTCATTCTTAAAAGTACTATATAAAAAAAACTGAGTTTAATTCAATTTCCTGTTGATCAGTTCTACAATTTTGTTCTGTAATCCATACAAAATTCACCTTCAAGCTGGGTCAAATCACCAGTGGCTCCTTATTTGCTGGGATGTTTGTACCAAAAAAACTGGTACTGGAGCCTATTCAAAATACAGTACATAGTAATCCACCTATGCATGCCATTGGTAGAGCTGTTTCTGAATGGCAAGTTATCACGATTTTGCGATTTTCAATGCGGTTTAATAGATGGGCATAGTATTTTGGAGTTAAAAGAAAAATTTGGATTTTGATGTATAAGCATTTTAAGGATGTACAATGACTACAAGAATTCTGGGAAACCTTGAACTTTCAGGACAGCAGTGAGGCTGTAAAAAAGACTCTGGGTGAACATGACCAGCGTCAGCTGGCAAGAATCGTTTCATGTGATAGCCATGCAACATTGCACCAAACTGGTACACCAGTTTTTCTGGTACTTCAGTGTATTTTATATACAAAACCTCTGGAATGTCTTCTATGTTTTTCCATCATCCTGAAAATGGTATTGCAACTCTAAAACTCACCCAACAAAATATTTGTCATCCCTAGCTTTCATTAGTGCTGTCATATCACAGCAAGAAGGCCCTGGGTTTGATTCCCAGCCAGCTGCTCAGGGTATTCTGTATAGAGTTTGCGTGTTCTCCCTGTGCCTGTGTGGCTTTCCTCTGGGAGCTCCAGTTTTCTCCGACAGTCCAAAGACATGTAAGTCAGGCGAATTGGAGACACTAAATTGCCCCTGAAAGAATGTGTGTGTGAACGTGTGTGTCTGTATGTCTATCTATCTGTCTATCTATCTGTCTATCTATCAAACATGGTGAAGAAAGCCAATATTTCAGCTGTAATTCAGTTCTGGCTAATGGAAGTAATGACTGAGCTGAGTATGAACTGAGCATCCAGGTATATTATATGAGTACAGTATACAAGTATTGTTTATCAGTAAAGTATAGCACAGAAAGCCACATATTTGCACATCTTTCTAGGCCAAGAGATTAAAAAAGCCAGAGTGAGGTGATAAAGAAAGCATTCACAGTTAATGTGAGAGCCGGTGATCATGTAGTCTAAGTGAGACTGAGAGCCAGAGACCATGCAGCTTGGGGAATTGAGGCTCATTGATCTGTCCTCTCCACCATGTCCCCAAGCCTGTAAAAATCATTAACCTCTCTGACATGTACATGCTAAAGCTGGAGCCTAGTATCTCTGTGAGGTTAATTAAAACTAAACGCAGGGAAAGGGTTCGAGAAGGGGCTACTCTCGTGGGACAGCTTCCAAATGACAAAGGAAAGAGCGAACACAGTAATGTTCTGTGTGAAGAACTATGATACTAGATACTATCTCGCATAGACACACACACACACACACACACACACAGACATGTTGTACTCTTGCAAGTACTCTTGCTGTACTTGTGAGGATTTAATTATTAACATTGACATAATTATTACTGCAGCTAATGAATGTTAACCCTAACCTTTATATCAGTTAATGAAAATGCTACTTTTTGGCTCGTTTATTTATTCATTTTTTATTTATTTTATTTTTGCTAAAAATTACAACAAAAACTCACACAAGGTCAAACACATCAAATATCAGGGCATGCACATGGCCATATGCTGACAGACATGATGAGATGTGCTGCAAATCGTTGGCTTACTAATATACTCTCTTATTGTCTTGTAGATACTATTTTACTGTTATTAATGCAGATAAAGGATGATATCTTCCCAGAGAAACATTATACAACTTGTTCAATCTTTTTGTTCTCTATTTTCATTATATGCAGAAAAAATGCCTAGCCCACATTTCTTTTAAAGATATATGAGAATGATAATCAATACTTGGAAAGATTTGATTTTATTTTTGCTTGGGAAATTAATTTGCCTAAACACACTCCCTGGTTATTTTGACAGAAAGACAACTTCCATTATGGAGAGATAATATTTACATTTGTTGAAGTCAGGGAATGCATGTTGCAGGCTATTTTCTTCCGGGTAATTGAATGCAATAAGAGACTTTAACTTTCTGTGATTTGATTTAGAAGGTATCATTATGATGAAACATCAACTGTGCATCAGCTATTCTTCAGAAAATAAAGATAATTTGATTTGCTTACTGACCAATCCATTCTGCTCATGCTACTCAAGAGCAGAATTATTATACATTTTTAATGGGTCTATTATTGAAAAATCCTGATTGTGCCTCAAACAAAGACATTTTAATATCCTGAGCTTTAATAACTGGCCGTACAATTGTACATTCTGCAGCAGCAGCCTAGATGTGATTACTGAAACACTTCGCAGTCATTTGCTATGAGCTGCTCTCTGCTTTCAGCTGGATAAACTGGTTATGCTACTGCAGCACGGTCAGGAAGGAGACGTGGCTTGACTTTATTGCCTTCAATTGAGTGTGTTTATTGCTTTTCACTCTCTCGTGTGTCAGTCCCAGGTTGGGGAGATGAGGCTGAATGTCTGGCCTGTGTGGTGTGTTTCGAGCTGTTCGCTCTCCCAGAGCAGATCGGTAATTAAAGCGGTGTAGCTGAGTCAGCATGACAATCTCACTGAGGGAACAGCACACTACAGCACTATAATCAGAGATAGAGATGAGAACGACATTGCTTTCACTGTGGTCAGGGGGATTTTAAGGGCCTGGCATTTAAAGGACACTAAGAACATTGCAGAAACCATTATATAATACTGGCACAGTTAAAGCAGTGATATAAGGCAAGGTTATGTGTTATAGGCTGTTTTTCCAAACGTGTAAAAGGGGTTTTTTTTTCAGAAATTGTGTGAATGTCCAATACAGGGCCTAGAGTCCAGTTATTCCAGTTGTAACCAGTTATGAATAGATAAATGTTGGCTACTATTTACGAAAGAAATAGTATTTAATTCAACTAAGAGCATAGTAACTGAATCATCATCAGGTGTTAATAAAAAAGATGACAAGAATAGTATTTGATATATATACAATGATAGTATTTGAGTATATACAATACATGGGTCAAATTATCTGGAAAAAAACACTTGGGAATAAAACTGAAAGACATTAGTATCATTTCCCAAACAACCCAAAGCAAATGTACATAATTTGAAATAATTTATTTTTGAATGTGTACTAATATATGCATTTTATGATTAGGTTGTGTTAAAAACACAGAAATTCATAGCATATTGTCTTCTGCTTTACCAACCCAAAAGGCCAAAAGTTGGGACACACCTTCTCATTCAATGCATTTTCTTTATTTTCATGACTATTTATATTGTAGATTCTCACTGAAGGCATCAANNNNATAGATAGATAGATAGATAGATAGATAGATAGATAGATAGATAGATAGATAGATAGATAGATAGATAGATAGTATTACTGTGTGGCCATAAACTCACTGTGGCATCTAACTATGAATATAACTGTGAGGATTTATAGTGCCACTGCATTACTGTTATAAATATACAGGCATAAAATATTTCTACTCTAAATACAGGATCGTAACAGAAATATGAAGCAGTCTTCCACCTGATATATGGCATTACTGACATGTTACGGAGTTAAAATATCTGTAATATATAGATGGTGTTCATGGCTTATTGACCAGGTTGAATTAATGTGAGAGATATGCTGGTCCATAATGAAAGGAAAGATCACCAAGTTAGCACTGATCAAGAATTTGATAAGTGCTAAATCTTTTTTTAATAGTTACCAGCTCATATGTTTTGTGTAGACACACTTCAGTTTCGCTGCTTTATTTGTTTGTAATATAGCTACAATAAAGCAAGGGACAAGACCAGGAGAAGCCAAGAGAGAAGCAGAGAGCGAGACTCTACCATCTGAGACCCCCAGTGCTGGCCGGCTGCTCATTTCACTATTGTCACAGAGCGCTGAACGGGGATGCGGATGGTCAGTAGTTGTATTGTGCATGTGACAGGCTGGGTGTTGTCTGTGATGAATGGGCCTGCCAGCAGCCCTGACGGCTCCGTTGTTCAATACATATGGATACAATACCGACTGCCTTTGTGACATGCTGATAGACTTTTGTCCCCCTCGTTTCAATACCGTTTAATCTCGGCCACCGTATTGTATGTGCGGCCACTGATGGGCAGATCCAACATGTCTGCATTAAGTGCAGGGGCTGCCTGTCTCACCGTACAGCCAGTGTAGGGAATCTGTGTTATTAACAAACACTAAGTCTCTGTACTGGAACTTTAAGTGAAGTTTGTGAGACATTCGTGCATGAGGGCATACATGACTTCAGAGTGAAGATTGATGATGAGAATAACGATATAACAGAAACGCATGACCTGAGACTGTCAGTGTTCCTGATTTCTTACTCAGTGACCACATGGCTCAGTATATTATAAAGGATTTGTCTGTCCACGGTTGGAACAGTCTGTAAAATGAATGGTATAATAACTGCATCACCAAAAATCATGATTACCACATTCTTAAATAAAACTTCTTTACAGGGATGCCATAGAAGAACACTTTGCTTTACTAAAGAACATTTTTCTGCAGCTGCCACAGAGATTTTAAAATAAATCCCATAATAAATGTTATAGTTATGTAAGGATCTTTGGTGTAACAAATGGCTGATTAGTTGACACTCATTTTGTTGAATCTGAGCTGTGTAGCACATTTCATGCAGATTACAAGTTTAGCTAGTATTCTGCTATATTTATTTAAGAATTTCTTTATTGAAATCTTCCTTCTCTGTGCCTTATTCATTTATTGTGGTTTGGATGATCATATGCACATATAAACAGAGATAATGCTAGCTACCAGCTTGCTCTAAATGAAACCAATATAAAACACATCAACAATAGTGCTGATTACTGATTGGCTGAGAAATAATGACAAACTGGAAAGATATTTCTTGACTGTAACCTTTAGGACTTTTCAACAGTTATCGTAATGTAGCAATGTTTGTGTAATTTTACTGTCATCCTATAGGTCAAATGCAGGGGTTTTAGGCATTTTATCGCAATCTTACTGGTGTTCCAAAGGATAAAATTACCAAGTAATAACATGGACCATTTGTCTGAGGCTACACTGAATGTATAGAACTGTCAGATGATGTCATGTGGAATAATAAACTGACCTGCTTTTTTGGCAGCACAAAAAAATTATCAGTAACTAAAAAAAAGGCAGAGGAGTCTTCAGCTAGTCTTCTTCGTCGTAACAGTATTCGAGATAAAAGAATGTTAGAAAAGATGAGTATGGTTATATGACCCATTCTTTGTTCTGTTAAAAGATCTCCAACTGATCCAACATCTTCAGTTGTGAGAAGTAGTGCTTTGTCATTGATATAGCCCAACAGCCAATAATAATAATAATAATAATAATAATAATAATAATAATAATGACTTTATTGAAAATATTTATGATAAGTTAATGATGTAAAATACTGTGTGTTATATGTCAGTGTCATTTATGTCCAGGTCCTTACATTACATTGTGTGCTTGTTGTCTGTCTATACACTAAACAAAAAGGACAAACAGACAAAATTATAAGTAAAAAAAATCCCTTTTTTCCATTTATTAAATTTTATGTATAAATTGTTCTTTTAGCCTGTTTAGGCTTAGTAGAATAATACAATTTTAGTGGAATATATGTATCTGTTTTTTGTTTTTTTTTCATTTTTCTATCTTTATTTTCGAGAATCACTCGAAGTATACGACTGATATTCTGCTAACTGTGAATTAACCTGGACTAAAAAAATATCACTAGTTCCTCCTTTGCTTTAAACTACCAGAAGCTCAAAGACTGGAGCTGAAGGCCCTGTTTTCTGACCAATTTACCACACAGACTTAAAACCTCCTTAAGCACCTGTGATTATTTATTCTTTTCTCCACCAAAACAAATCCAAAATGCTTAAAGGCTGAAGAGAGTATACCAAAGGACACAAGTCTCCCATAAAAAGAAAAGAAAGCGCATAAATAAGAGCCTTCAGTGACCAATGCAGTGAAAACAAATAAATGCATACAGTACCTCTCCTGCCATTACCTGAAAGCAGGACCAGCTAAAGCAGAAGCCAGATTTCTGGCCACCAGGGATGCATACATGCACGCACACAGACACACACTCACGTGAACTCACTCAGGGACTGTTGCTTGTAGATCAGTCTGAGTGTGAGTCTATTTCTGATATTTATGGGCAATGGGGACACTGTAAGTTATGACAGAGCCAGGCTAAGACCTTCCTCTATATTTTCACTCCCTTTTCCTGATATTTTTTTTCTCTATTTGACTTATACTTTTGCTTTTTTTTCTAACCTAGTTAGCCCCACATAGCCTTGAAATAACAATGAGTAAAGAAAACAAAAAACAGTAAATTATAGATGCATAAATTAGTACAAAAATAGATTGGATGTTAACATTTTACTTACAGTGATAAAATATGTTTAACTGTTTAATTTAGAATTCAGTGTTTGATATTTATGTTTCTATATTGGGATTTCGCAAAAAAAATTATTAAATTATATTGGTTTATTGGGCTTCCAAATGGGTATGTTGTTCTTTCTATGATCTTCCCACACACACACACACACAGGCAGCTTTTCCAAAGGAAGGGCTGATCACTTTTGCTCTAAGTCTATAGTGTTAGTTGTTGCTACGGACTCACTGGCTGTGAATAATGTCCCACCGGGGACAAGGCATTTTCCACTCCAAGCAAAATGTCTTACTCTCAGGCACTGAAGAGTTTCTGTTTCAAGCTCTGCTTCCAAAACTTAGGGGGTAATGAAGCCTCTGGCCGCGTCTGCTCATCTGGGATGGTCAGAAAATTTATATTTCTGTCCTTTGTGACAGCGCAGTTTATGTGCCATTTTCAATTAGATACTATTTATGAGACTCGTTTGGGACACGATGCTTATGCACAATCCGGGAAGGGGCTGATTGATGCTCTAGGTGCTGCTAGACCTGTCCATAAAGTTCAGTCATGCATTTTGTATTCGATATTAATTTTTTAAACAAAAATGTCAACCAAATTTGCTGCAATAAAAGTAGCATGTGCATTAATTTAGTAGAGAGTTGCACGCCTTGGGAAAGTTCACCTCCATACTGGATATGTACTTATCCTAAATACAATTTGACCTCCTCGGCGAGAGGCCATCACTCTGGATGGAGTTGCGCACAGATGGATTTTCGTTGCATTAATCCTCCACATCAGGTGGGTTCTGTCAAAGTGCTAAACTTAAATACTCCGGGCCATTCATCTTTGCGCAGAGGCCGGGGTTCTGTCAGCGGCCAGACGAGCTATTTCCTCTCTCTCTCTCTCTCTCTCTCTCTCTCTCGCAGAGAGGACTGGAGCATGAGAGAGCGCGAGCGCGCAGATCTTAATCAGTTCCGCATGCAGTACGTCCGGGGCAGAAATGTGTGTTTGTGTGTCCATAGCTGTGTGGTTATTTATTAATTTGTTACCAAATAACTGAAACGCAATTGAAAATTATAACCGATTAATTCTTTGTTGTTCAGTTAATTCTAGACGTGCAGTAAAGCTATCTGTCCAAAATGAATGTAACATTGTACCTGTTAATTGCACTTTTTTTCTGTGTGATCCTCTATTACCTCGATGCTCTTTCACCCCCCTCTGCTCTGGAGAGTAACTCGACGGGATGAGTTCACCCCACCACCACCACCACCACCAGCACCCTCTCCCTCCTCCCCATTAGGCGCCCAAGCGGCCGCGTCTCAAATCGCCTTGATTGATTCCGCCGCAGTTCCCACACAACAGTGTATCCGCGAAACCGTATTTATCTTCATAAAGCGCCGATACGAGCCTGGGGTACGCTCCAAATGAAATCCCCTCTTTTAAAAGCGTAGGCTGCGTTCACGGGGAATCGCATTAATCGTGACTCATATAGCTGTACCGACATCTACTCACATAATTAGTGAAGAAGCACTTATTTCCACACGCAGGATATGTTACAGGGTCACATGGATGGCGTAACTGAATCTCCTTTAGCTTTCTCTTCTATTGTAGGCCAACAGCATTTCACAGAAACGCCCGTGAGTGCTTTTATGAAAAAGGATTCTGTGTTGGTCTGTAGTCTATTGAAAAATAATGCATTAAACCTGAGGCCTATATTTGTAACATTTCAATGCGCTACAGTCAGTGTTTTGTGATAAGATTTCCACATGTATTAAACGAAAGAATACGCTGTTGGGTCAAGTGATATACACTGAGAAAAATGCATCAATAAATATCAGAACAACAAATCACCATACACAGATTACAGAGGACTATGTTTAATGAGAACACTGCGTTTTTCCCTAAGTCGCCTCTAAATCTTCAACATCCTGAAAATATACGAAATATTCTGCACTAGATTATTGTATTGTTACAAGACATTGTATAGTTGTCTATAATAATGAACGTTTCATACAACGCATTTCACTCGGACAGTGTTTATCTTGCGTTTATCCGTTTGGACTTATATATAAACACTGCAAGTGTTACACAGCTGTGGCGATTTTTCCCTTCAAAGCGCAAAAGTAAATACAAGCTAATGTCACGTCCACTCTGACCGATCACTTGTCTTCATTCTTCCTGTGACGGTGCGGTGGAATTAGCAGTTAAAGCATCATCATCATCATCATCATCATCAGTACCGCTTTTATCAATCCGCTTTGCTTCTCCTCCCTACCTCACCTCACCTCGGGTCAGCATCCATCACGTGTGTCTGTGTGTGTGTGTGTTAGTATTAGCGGAGGTCACAATGCTTTAACTGTTAATTGTCTTTCCAGGCCTCCAGGGTTCCTTTTATAATGATAATTTACATGCTGTGATTAGAATTTAAATAACCAAAGAAATAATATATATATATATATTTATTATTATTATTATTATTATTATTATTATTATTATTATTATTTACTTATTTTACAC
>JAOVVG010000037.1:19671941-19684094 GCA_028566375.1 Leptodoras nelsoni | reverse complement strand
GTCTCTATTCAAATATATAATAGCCTGCAAAGGCAAATGACCTGATGACTGATGATTGATTGTCAGGTGTTCTGCATCTAATTAACGCTTAAAGTCATAGAAACACCTTCCAGTTAGCAGTGCAATAAAGATCTGTGGCTGTAGAGATCATTTCCAACATGCATGGAGGAGAAGAAGAAACGTGGACTTATCCACAGATTTCTGTTTTGGAGAGAAATGTAAAACTGTGTTGAATCCGTTGAGCTGTGGGAAGCGCTATTGTCGGCGCGTAAATGCCTTCAAATACCGGATCAGAGACACCACCCGTTCACATTGCGAAATAAATCTCATGTCCCGCTCAACAGGCGCCGCTTTAGCAGCTTCTTCTGGCTAACAAATTGATACTGCTTTAGCTGCCTAGCCACACAACTGTTGGTCAGCAAACGTTAGATATCACCAGGATCAATTTTCTGGTCACTTGCGTGAAAGACCATTACAGTTTTATCCATTTTAACCAGTGAAAAATATGGGAGTATGAGAGTATGGGAATATGAGGCCTAGAATCACCTGTTAATCACTAAAAAGACTACAAGATCGAGTGTGTAAAAAAGATTAAATATAGGTTATATAATTTATTCAGTTTTATTCACTAATGTGATCATAAATAATAAATAACATAGGACTATCCTAACGTATTCACCCAGAAATTTAATCATTGTTTTCTTAATAGGCATTTCTCTGGAAATTCCGTAATATTCACTGATAAAATAGCTATAAATTACGAATAAGGTTTGTATATTTTATAAATGCACCCTGTAGATATTGTATAATTTATTACAGTTTATTAATTATGTTATTAAACATTGTAAACCTTTAAACCGCATATTATACATTGTGTATCTAGTCTATACACCATTATCTCTCTCTTTATCTCTCTCTCTCTCTCTCTCTCTCTCTCTCACCCGTATGTGTGTGTGCGTGCGTGCGTGTGTGTGTGTGTGTGTGTGTGTGTGCGCGTGTTGCATTGTTACTCATTTGCTATAAAACATGCTATTCATCTCGGTTTGTTGTCACCCACGTGGACTGTTGTGGATCTGCTCTAATAGAATGTCGTGCTGTTTGCTGGGCTTTTGGCTTGCTTTGGTCCCTCTCCTCATGTCACCATATGGTGCTCCTGGCACGGACAATGCGACGTGTCGGCGAACTCGTCACTGCATCGCCGGCGGCTCGTGTAAGGCAAACATCTATCACTATGAACGATTATTAAAAGCCGGATGCAATGGGTTTTTTCGGGTAGGGACGTTCCCGTTCCCTCTGTCATTTATTTCAATAAATGTAGCTACATCTTCTTTAGATAAAGCTCAAAGACTGTAGGGAAAATCGAGCTCGACTCGAATCAAGAAAAAAAAATCGACAGAAATGTTGTTTTTATGATTATTCATATCGTACATCCTAGATGAAAATTTATGTCGAATTTTATACAAGCCCACTAGATTATGCAGTTAGTAAGTCAATAAGTAAGTAATTGCCTGCTTTTTATTATTTCCCAAATAGACAGGACACAAAATACATAAAACACGTTATATAAACTAAGTAGGCTCATAAAAAAACCTTAATAAATAAATAGCAAAATATAAAATAGATAATAATAATAATAGTAATAATAACAATAATTATCTACTCATAATAATAATAATAATTATAATAATAATAATTATTATTATTATTGAAGAAGAAGAAGAGTACAATGAGACATATTATGTTCAATACAACCTGCTCATATTATCTAGAATACAATTATTGGTTGACCATAATTTGCAATGGACTAATAATAATAATAATAATAATAATAATAATAATAATAATAATAACATACAATCGGTACAATATTATACAATACAAAATTCGCCACATTATTAATGTAATGCAGTGCTAGAAGTCCTGGCATCACAAAGCTAAATACATGAGTGACACGTACCTGTCCTACTCAGCGTCGACAGAGTTACCTTGCAGACAATACAGTGCCATCAGAAGCCTTACACTAGTTTGACGTTTTCAGTGTTGTAAGCAGAGACATAAGACTGAGAGACGCGCAAGCTGCGTCCCGCTCCTCACCTGCGCGGAAAGGAGAAGCGCAGCGTCCCGCAGTCCCGCAGTCCCGGGTACCGGCGTGATTTCAAAGCTTATGGTGCTCATCTGCAGGGTAACTTAAACCTGCCCTGAAATGTCCATATAATCATCTCCAGACTGTCCCTGTCTGTCTTTTTGTATTCAGGCAACCACTAAATCTTTTTTTTACCTTGCACTACTTGCTAGATATTGTCAGCTTGACCCATTTACATCCTGCGTTTTGTTAAATTGTTTTCTATGAAAACTTTAAATGTAATTTTATTTATGGGACTCAATTTGACTAATGCGACGTGGGGTTCTAAACTGTACACACATTTATGCACTGTGTTATAAAATCTTTGATCGAATTTAAATGAGTATTATCAGGCTATTTCTTGGTTATCTATTACTTTCATATTTCATGTTTGTTAAACCAGTTCAGTTTTTGTTAAAAATGTGTTGCTAGTGAAATATAAGGAAAAATACATTATTATTGTGATTGTTGTTACTATTATCATTATTATTATTTTAGTATGTTTTACATTTGGCTTTCCAGTCATGTAGGCTAATGGTAAATGGGTATTATGTTTGCATCCTCGTAACCGATCCTGATATTTGAATAATTAGGCACAGCAATAATGAAATCACTCTACTTTGCAAGACTTCTTGGCAAGAACGCACACATCGTCTTTACTAATTGAGTCGAGGGAACGCTGGTGGTGTTCTTGTAATGAGCGCGCGCTCTCCTTTTTCAGAGATGGAGGCGCGTGGAGCACGTGGTTCCTCCTAAGTAGGAGTGGGGTGTCAGATGTATAAACATCTCTCGCCATCTCCCTTTTCTTTAAACTTCGCCATCACCACGGGGGGAAACTCCTCCTATTCTTGCGTCCAATTAATTATTAGGGTCTGGCCCTTTAAGACGGAGCAGAGGGTCAGCAAGTGGCGTAGAGTTTCTCTAATTGAACTTCGCCCAATCAACAACAACTCGTTAGCGACCGCTTGATCTCTCCAGTTTTCTGCACTTCAGCTTATTTTTGTGTGTAGCGACTCGTCCCCCGTGGCCAGTGTCATTTTCACTTCCCAAACAAATTCATGGGGCTCCGCGGAAAAAGTGGGATTGCTACAAGCGGACTGGGGCTCGGGTGCCTGTGAGAGCGCAGCGCACTCCTGAAGCAATGGTGTTATCGGACAAACACCTCAGACCGAAGAGTGCAAGCGGCTCCGTTTAAAAGACAACTATACGAACCAGGGAGAAAGCGGTTTGTATGCAGAAAGAAGCGATCGCGGCTGTTGCTCGAAATAGAAAACTTTTTTAAACACTTTCTCATAGGACTGTCATGACCTCCAGTAAAGACATGAAGGCAGGCTCGGTGTTGCAATCCGGCAGCGAGGAGAGAAGACGGGGTCCTTTAGATCAGCTGCCACCCCCCGCTAACTCCAACAAGCCGCTAACTCCGTTCAGCATTGAGGATATCTTAAACAAGCCGTCCGTGAAGAAGTCGGTGACGAGTCTGTGTCCGCCGCGCGTGCTGGAGAAGGTAGCGGGAGCGAACGCGGTGCGGAACGGCCTCAGCACGCCCTCTTCACCCTTATGCGCGCTGGAGGAGCTAGCAAGCAAAACTTTTAAAGGACTTGAAGTCAGCGTTATACAAGCGGCAGAAGGTAAAAAATATTTCTAACCTACTGACCTATCTCTTCTAATCTACTTTGTCCTCGTTTCGTTATTCTATAGCCTACGATGGGCCTTTTTCAAGTTTCAAAAACATGACCTAGAAGATTTTAAATGTTTTAAAAGTCGTGTGCTCTCTCTAAGGACATAAATCTTATCGCGAATGTGAGATTGGGTTGAATGCCGCAGAATAAAATATGCCAAATTCCATGACAGACTCACAGTAACATTGTGCGAGTTATCAATAATACTGATGTCAATAATAGCAACTCCTAATTCCATATTTTAATGGAAAAAAAACTTTCCCACGTGCCACTTTGGTCATAATTTTAAATTTCTTTTTTTCTGGAATGTAATATCTAATAACATGTATATACATAGTTGCTTATTATTAGGCTATGTATTTCGTAAACCTATTTTAAGATTATCAGTGTGTGAACTAAAGCGAACCTCACTGCACAAACAGTACACTGTCCTTGATACAGCTGGAGAGATGTCAGATGTATGGTTGCTGATCAAGGTATATTTGATTGACTTAAATATTTTGAAAATGCTTCGCAATTAGTAGCCGGATTGTTTTGGAAAGCCTCCTATTTTTGTGAAAGAACAGATGTTTTGCAGCTGGACTGGACAACTGCGGCCTAACACGAACATGCACACGCAAATCATAGAGCCTTTAACAGCACAGTTATTAAAGTGTTTTAAGATGATAGTAAGCATGCCTTATTTTTTTGTCTTCGCTTTTATTTGGCAGGTCGCGAACACCTGAACTCGTTCGGCCAGCGGCAGGTGTCGAAAAAGCGGCGGAAGTCGCGCACGGCCTTCACCAACCACCAGATCTACGAGTTAGAGAAGCGCTTCCTCTACCAGAAGTACCTCTCTCCGGCTGACCGCGATCAGATCGCGCAGCAGCTTGGCCTCACCAATGCACAGGTCATCACCTGGTTTCAGAACCGACGAGCTAAGCTCAAGAGAGACCTGGAGGAGATGAAGGCGGATGTCGAGTCGCTGAAGAAGATTCCCCCGCAGACGCTGCAGAAACTCGTGTCTATGGAGGACATGGACGATGCGCAAGGCGGCTCGGCTCCGATCTCACCGAGCGCTTCGCCCACAGCACACGGCCTCAGAGTCTTCCCTCAGTCGCCACCTTCATCCCGAGGTCAAACCACAGACGAGTTCTCCGAAGAGGACGAAGAGATCGAGGTGGACGATTGAGACCTGGCCCAGTGATTTTCCGTACCGGGCGTCTCTTTTCTGTGCTGATGAATTTAAAATGTCCTCAGTGCTGTCTGCAGCAGAAGAACAGCCGTTTTTATCCACACAACTTTTGCACGAATGTTGAACTCTGCGGAAGAACTTAAAATTGAAAGGATGTTTCCCCCCTTTCTCTCTCATGTTTTAATTTATTGCAAGGATTGTAAAAGCCTCTACAACTGACGACGAGCTGAAAAGGAGTATACATTTTCATTCAGTAGGATATGAGAATTCATTAGTGACTGTTGTACAAGATCACGAATGCAACATTTGTATGTATTTTTAAAGGTTTATTTTATGCCGCAGCATATGAGGGAAACTTGTGCAATTGTTTGGTTACGCAGTTCGGCAGTAGCATCACACCAACTACATTACTGTTATAGCTGCTAATGATCCGCATCTGCCAAATGTGATTTTTCAACGAATTTCTCAAGTATATAGTCATATTTATATTTATACAATGTCCAGAAAGATGTCACTTGGGTCACAGGATTTGAAGTATTTGACATTTCGCTGAAAAATTAATATTCCCAGTTACAATTGCTGGAACATTTTCTTCATTATTAGCGATATATTTGTAATTCTGGTCCTGTACCCTGGATGAAAAGCCACTCAAAACTTTTGAAAAGAACTTAATAGCCAAATTATCCAAATAACCGGGAGGGGGGAGGGGGCAAGGTTGTGTGTATAAATCAACTTATGATGCATTTACGCGATAAAGTTATTGTAACATTCTATTTAATCACCATTTATGTAAATAAAGGTTATATGATATTTCAGATTGTTTCCTGAAGTTTGAAGTGCTAATATGAGCCTCAGAGTGCAATCATGTTGAATCATGTTGAACAAAAAAATATCTGTCGTGTATTATTTTAATGCTGATGTAACCTACAAGCAGGATAATAATCCAGTTATTTCATCCGATAGGCTAAATGGAGAATGAGCATGATCACTGAGATTTTTAACCAAGCAGTCGTTACATTTGAACAGATCTTCTCGTGGCTACACATTCTCGGTGTTAAGTGGTTAAGTGGCTGAAGTTCAATTAGGGACAATTGAACAAGCCCCCCGTCAACACGCACTCATATGCTCTCTAGAAAAGCAAAGCAAAGGAAGGGGTAGAAAAGAAAACAATTGTCATGCGGACTTTTGAGCTCGAGGCCTGGCAACAAAAAGCTTGCTTTCCCCTTCTCGACATATGGTTTACGGATTTTCCCCAACCCAAACTAGTCAGCATGATTGATTAGGTTAACCCGCCTTTGCCGCGTATAAACAGTCTGAGTCGCGCATCTGGGGCCCCTTTAAAATGCGTGTGTTGAAAACGCCCATGAATAGCAATGGATTAGCATGGGGCTCCTAATGAATAAATCTCCATGGGAAGTCTAAAGAAATGGGAGGACTATTGCTTTTCTCTCACTCTCTCTCTCCCCGCATCCGCGCTTGCCGAATGGCCTTCTGCTCAATATCTTTCGCTTCATTTGGATCAGTTGTGAGCAGATCAAGGCAAAGACGTTTCGTTCAGGAAGAAGACAGAGCGCTGCAGCGCACAATTAGCTTAATGGCTTGGAATAGTAGGGGTTGAAAAGTCAAGTAGATTTTTTTTTGAGTGCATGGCTGGGAGGAAGAAGACCAGAGCGGCCTGAAACCGCTCCACACCGCGGGGAAAATAAAAGTAAAACCCAACAGCTCTGGTTCTTCTCTTGCAATATTTTTCAATAGATCGGAATATTACAGAAAGTCATTTAATGCATTGCCTAAAATGGCTTTGAATTGTCTATTGGCTACAGCGAGGCAAACTCAGGGGCACAAATTCTCCCGCAAAGTACCATGCTGTGTGTGTGTGTGTGTGTGTACATACCTGATCTCAGCGCAGCTCGTCTGAGGGGAAACACGGTTTTCATTTGACTTTCGGTACTCAAAATATCGCCACTAAGCTATATTATGTTAAAAAAAATCGGCTATAATAATATTGCTTTGGAAATTAATGGGGCATGTACGACTAAATTATTCAACCGCAAACCATAACATGTTTACAGATTGTTCAGCCATAATAAACGCATTTGAACAGATATTTAAAAATAATAGGTTATTAAACCTGATAAAAAATTATGAATAACATCGTTATTATTACTATTTATTATTATTACTATTTATTACCATTTATTATTATTATTATTACAGAAAGACTGATACGCCGATACGATACAACGATACAATTACGATAATTACGACACAAAATAATTTCATTAAGACAAGAAATGCTGCTGGAGGCTATCTAATTACAAAATCGTAAATTTTCTATAAAAAATAAAAGATTTATATTGTTATTGAGTCTGGCGTCTTTGGTCCCTGAAAATACCAGATTTAATATAAATAGATAAATAAATAAATAAATAAATAAACGGATAAACAAAAAACAAACAAATAAATGTCAGTGCGTAATTTCCTCATATTTATCAGACTGCATTACAAATACGATTAAAACAGACTTTTTAGGCGATTACAGGCGATTAGAAAAGCCTTTAAATGCGATGACGACCATTTTGAACATTATTTAGCTTCTTTAACTATTTATCCATTTATTTATTTAGACTGTATTTATTTATATAGCAAGCTACTGAGTCAGCTTATATATTTTACATTAATAAGACACACCCACAAAAGTGATCCGTCTACCGTGACATTACAAATCAAACACTGCTGAGACTATAATTAACCTTGTATGTAATGGAAATGTGCGACTGCTGCGTCGCGCAGCTGTACCACGTGACAACGTCGCCCCCATGTGTTCACTTTCAGAATTGCAGCGCCTCATACCTGCTTACCGCAACCTACAACTTTGCGTTAAGACCAGGAAAACGTTACATGCTGATAATTTAACGGATTATTTAAAAAGAAAAAAAAAAGAAATTCAGTCAGAAAGATTTTTTTACACTTACATTTAATTTTTGTCAAAAATACAAAACAAAAATAAGTATATATGCAGAGAAAAAAACTATTAAAATAGAATATGTAGAAATACAAAATATTTACACCAGTAGATACTATTTTACTATCCTATCTTGCTCTCTTGTCCTTGATGGCATAGTGAAGAACCAGTGGTTGAGCCTAAAGGGTAGATAAGACGATTATATGAATACGGAGCACAATGAAAGCCAGCATACATCTTAAATCCATCTGAAACGACATTGTTCACATTATTAAATGTATACGAGACATGATATGAGACAACAGACATGCATCAGCCATGAAAACAACACTCATACATGTCAGGTCAGCCATTCAAGTCTTTCAACAAGTTCCTTGGACATTTTTCCCCCACATTTCCCCATGTACAATTTATCCAAATGACATTTTTGTCTTAATAATGACACCAGTGACACAAATCTTTTATACTGAGCAAAACATTTCTCACTCTGAATATTCTATAAATAAACTATGAATGAAAAGTGACCTAATTTATAAATTAAAATGCCTAACAACAACAAGCAAACTGCAAGAGATTAAGATGGCAGTACCTTTCCAAACCAGTGTGACAGCCAAAGACGCTTCATGGTCATGTGATCTGGTAGAGATTCATTATTAAAAAGCATCTGGACCTAATATGATAAAAGTACAAAATATAGCTCAGTGAAAAGAGAAATACAGGCATGCAAGTAGGTGTATACAATATTTCTCCCTGAATGGACCATGGTGGTGTATTACTGCTCACAAAAAGTTCTTAGGACTTAAACTACTCACAGATATCTCAGAGCAGGTTAGAGTTGGTGTTACTTTATCAAACTACTTACACCCAAGGTTCTCAAAAAGTTTTATAATTATGGCATAATGATATAACAAAATAAAAAAATCAAAGTTGTTATATTATTTAATGAGTTCTCAGAGTTATTTGCCATTCAGTAACTCTAATTGATTTGGTCAATACAAATGCTAAGAATACAGACAGGCCTATAAATAATGGAAACTTATGCATTCTGCATAATGCAAAAAATGCATTCTGTGAGTGGAATGTTAAGCAATAAAAAGCTCTATGGCTCTAAAAACATCCAAACTGTTATTGTACATATAAAAAAAAATTTGATTAACATTTGAATAGTTGTATTATGTATTATTTTTAAAGGGCTCCCTGGCTGCAAAACAGAAACCTTGATTTAGACTCATCAGTGAGTAGTAGAACCGACATTATTTTGCAAAAGCACAGTAGAATTACAGTCGTTGTTCTGCAGTTCTCTGGTCAGCTCAGCTTGAAGCTGTGTATTTTATACTGTGTGCTAATGTTATCATTTTTCAAGTATTAATATGCATAAAGTATTACTTCATGTCCATTTTCGCTGCTCTTAAAGATATTTACGATTAGGACACTGTAAATGACACTAAGTGAGACACAAAGTGCAAAACTGGTAGAGTAAACGTCTGCATTACAAATCTAACATAAATGTCAGAAAGGTCTGTAAAAGGATCCATGTTGGCTGTGTAAAAGAGTTTGCTGTACATCATTTTTTGTATGCTACTCCTTCATTTTCATCTATCATTTTGCATCCATCAATTGCTGAAGCCCACCATCTGCAAGAAGGCATGGTGTTTATCACTCCCTGCTGAGTGGCACCTGTGTGCTGTTCGATCTATCCTGAGCGTCACCTGATTGTATCTATGGCTATGACACTACTTTTCCCCAGTCCTAAGAAAGGCTCAGTGTTCAAAATGATGTCCCAATGTAGTCTATAACAAAACTATCTCTGGCTCATGGGCACTCTTCCGAAATTATGGCACAACATTACTCAGTTTTGGGTAGTTCTGAAATTGCCAGCACTATCAACACTTTTGACACAGTTTCAACAGAAACATAAAAATATTAAAAACACCACTGCACATATTTTATACACTTACTTACACACACACACACACGCTAATTTAAATATTTAATTACGAGAAATAATTAAGAGACCGACCTGGTGCCTCTCCACATTGAGCCGATGACACAGAACTTTCCTCAGGTGTCTGACCTCGGCTCTGACGGAGCAGCGCACAAACTTCTGCTACAGAGAGCAGAAACAGCACTTTAGTTTCACAACCACTCGGCAAATGTTTATCATCTGAAGCCACACTGACCAAAAAAAAAAGGCTAAAAGTAGCTCCTAACTGTCAGACGTGCCAGAAGTGGGTGTGTTCAGTCCTGAATTTAAGACTCTTATTTTAGCCAAAAACAACTGGCAAAGCATGTTAACATTAAAAGCAGGTCAGAAACCAGCGAACAGGACTAGTCCAGAAGACTAACGTGTAATGAAGACTGAATGAAGACAATCATTAATGGCTGCTTCCGCCATCGCAATACTGTGGGCACTGCAGTGACTGCAGAGCAGTGAGGGAAACGATAACCTTACACAACACAGCCCTGGATAAACATTTATACACGGACATTTAACACGGACGCATATCACATTATATATATATATAATTTTTTTTACATCCAAATATTAACAAAAAAACAGATGCATATAAACCACCATATAGAGTATGTGATCTGTTCTTTATGCCTTACCTGTAAAGTTAATTTATTTTTGTCTTTTCCAGATAACGATGAGCTGCAACAACAAAGATCAGATTACTCAACATCAAATGCATCTGGAATGACAATCTTAATAACGGTGTAAAGAAATAAACAGTGCATAGACTAGTGGGGAATAACGGAGAATTACATGTAAACAGTGGTGATGTTACTGGCAAAACCATTACACATTGTTACAGTGAATAGATTTCATTTGTTTTACTTACAGGTGTCTGCAGGGAACAGGGTAAGTTTTAATACTTTAAGAATTATTTTTTTTTTGTAAAAACAATTGTAAAAAGTCTATACGACAAGCCATGTGTGTTTACATTTTCAGACAAATACATGATCACTTCAAACACCCCTATGGCTGAAGTCTTGACAGCTGTATCTACAGCAATAGCAACACTGTGCATCTCTGTTAATGTAACAGCTAGTGAAGTGTTATTTAATTAAGCATAAAGTAGCCTAGTTCTGTTAAAATTCTGCAAAGAAATAGTTTAGAAATATGTTGAATTACAACTAATTCAACATAACTAATTGCTTAAATGAGTGATTAATCATCAAAACAAACGTTAGTTGCAGCAGTCATCATATGAGTTTCACAGATCTTTCTCCCAATGCTCAGTAATCTGACGCTAAGTGAATACATTCTTATGTCAACCATTGCTAACTGGATCAAGTGCTAACTTCCAGATACAAAGCCGACTCATACTGTAACTACAGTGATGACTAATAAGAGAACCTCGCTAGGCTTTTATGTACTAATTACTAATCTATTTTTGCCACTAACAGATTAACAGCTTATAAATCCTTGTAAACCGCACAAGGCTATGCAAATTCGACTACTATTAGAACAAGCATATTTTAAGCTCAAGACACCAGAGGTGGTACATGCACTGTGAACATATGCTCCCATTCTCATCAACATGGACACAAAGCGCTCTTTATTTGCTAAAGGCACATTAAAATATAATATTTATATTATATTCTGCCCAGAATCTAAACAGTATATAGAGTATCTATATTTCAGCTTGTATTGCAAGGTTCAAACTTCGCCTGAACATTGGAGCAAATACTTCATTGAAATAATATTTATTTAAATCACAGAATACAAGAGCATGTTCGTAATAATTTAATTGTCAGTGCAGCCGCTTTAATGTTATAATCATTAAGCAAGTTCAAGAAAATGCAAACAACAAACAGAAATAATTGTTCTGCATTGACATGAATAATGCACCTTTGGTGTGCATCAAAAAAAGTCTCACAGAATGGTCTTCTCTCATCACCTTTTGGTACAAAATCCATGGCTTTAAAGGTTATGGGCCAGTTTCCCATATGCATACTACTTGTAGAGAAACAAACATACTTACAGAGAGAGTGTTCTTACCATTTAATTCAAATCTTTGCACTACAATGTTTTTAGGAAACTCTACTATTAGAAACTCCACACTAGGGTTGGTGATCATTTGAGTTCTATCACTTCATCATTGTTTCATCATTGTTTCTCCTTAAATTATTAATATACAGGGGTTAGACAATGAAACTGAAACACCTGTCATTTTAGACCACAATAATTTATTAGTATGGTGTAGGG
>JAOVVG010000037.1:19625990-19643569 GCA_028566375.1 Leptodoras nelsoni | reverse complement strand
CAAGTGTAGCAAGTGTTACTACCTTAAAAATGTCCTCCTTATGACCACAGTTCATAAAGATGCAGCTATGTGCAAAAAGGACAGAAATAGTCTTACAATACAAATAGACCAATGGTGGGGTCAACAACTTGTATACAACTTGATAAAATTTTGCCTGGCACATATAGCTGCCACCAAAAGACCACCTGCTCCTGGCTCCTGCTTATATTTCCTATCATTGATTACAGCACTTTTATTATTTAGACTTCAATAAATCATGAATGCTACATTGTCAAGATGAATAGGAAGAGAATCTTTCTCATGGAAAAGGGTGCCCTGGTGTCCTCATATAGGACAATGCCTTCCCAGAGCAGAAACACCTGCATCACTGATGAGGAAGATTCTTCTCTGATGAGAAGTCCATCTTGCCCTGAGCCAGTCCAATCCCCACCAGGGGGGAATTGTGCTTGGTGCCAACTGTGTGAGCACAGAAATGATTTGAAGATGAGTGGATGTGCCACAAATACCTTAGTAGGTTACACTCACAATGCATCTGTACATCATGTGCAAATTAGGGAAAATATGTGGTATGTCCTCCATCCCAGCCTTAGCATCATTGCAGGGTTATAGTCCTATTGGTAGCGTTTTGCACCAATTCAATTACATTCAGCTCAGTTTTATTTCTAAAGTGCTTAACAATGGACATTGTCACAAAGCAACTTTAGAATGACATAAAATCCACCAGCGTTTACGAGAACAGCGGTCTGTGTCTGGCTGTCCTGTTGCCCTTACTGATGCTGGTGTTTGAGTGTAAATATTGTATATTTGTTTATTTGAACCCATCTGAACAAAATTATCTGTTTCAGTGCCTTTTACAGTGGTTTTCACTGTTTTTGTAATCAAATAAAGAAAGGGTGTGATTTAAAAAAATATTGATAATACATCATATTTGTCTGAATATTTTTGGATAGGAAAATAAAAAAGTGTTCATTCATTTTTGGATCACCCCTAGAATACATGGAATAAGAAATATTTGAATTCAAGCGTGATGATAGTGTTAGGTGTTAGGGTCCCTAACCTAAGTCAGAACAAATTATATATATATATATGTATGTATACATATATATGTGTGTGTGTATGAAAGAAGAAAATACCCAAATATTCGACATCATTATCAATTTCAGCACCTTCAAAAAACTGACAGAGGTATATGAGACCTCATGATAAGAGAAGTGAAGCTGATATGAAGCTGATTTAAAAAAAGGATTTATGAAGGCATTTCCACCACAGGAAGCTTTAGACATCTGAGCTTTTTTCAGGAACTCAGAAAATGTAGGTGCATTCCCAACACTGGCAGCAATAGTTCCTGCGACATATTTCAATATGCCACTGTTCCCTTTATATAAAAGATATAAATATATGTGTTTTTAGATGATAACAGTTATTATGCTATAATTAATATTTTGTATGGTGTGTGCTTGCTTTTGTTTAAAAACATTTTATTACCTTAAAGCTGTTATGGTGAGAAACAGGATTAACCACCTGGGAGCATGCATTTTCTTATTTCTTAAAGCTACTAAGATAGCTACACTATAAGTATAGAGATATCGAGGTGAGACTACATGAAGTAGTCTGCTGAAGATTTACTGCAGAAAGAAACATAGTACATGATTTATAAGATAAGGTTTCATTTTCATGTGTTATTAACTTGTTATTGTAATCATTTCAGTAGAATAGCCAGAACAGTATTTTATGGCAGCATTATTCATGTGGCAAGACATTTCGTGGTACATTGTGCCTTTAAAATGATCATGAAAATAGTCATGATTTTATTTTGTGTATGTCCTCATCCCAGCAAAATCCATCATGTAGTTGCCTACTGTGTAATATCCTTGGAAATAAATAGTCAAAAGAGTTTCAGCTACAGATTTGCCATTGAGGACATCCCAAGTGAGCATGTGAGTCACTCAGATGACATTCCTGGGCTGAAAATCAATCTCACTCTGGCCCTGTCCACATCTGACATGTTTCTGGATTGGTTTTAGATGTGAGTGTGACTTACATTAAACACAGCACACAGGCACTGATTTTAAGTGTTTCATGTGAGATGTGAGCTACAACAATTCTAGGTTGTTTGTTTGTTAATTGATTTTTCACATCATTTCAGCATCATTATCCACACATGACAAACACAAGGATACATCGATACACAGGTATTTCATTAGTACATAAGTTCAACTTCAAACACAGTCCTAGGGCAATTTTGTATGTCCAGTTCACTTAACCTGCTTGTCTTTGGACTGTGGGAGGAAACTGGAGTACCCCGAGTAAACCCATGCAGACATGGGGAGGACATGCACTCTCCACACAGATAGGACCCAGACCGTTGAAATGGCCCCATGGGAATCGAACACAGGACCTTCTTGCCTTGAGGCAACAATGCTACCTACCAAGCCAACGTGCTGCCTGAATTCTATATAGTGTGAAAATGTTAAATACTACATACTATAGGCCATTTCAACTTTTTTTGTTTTTCAAGTTCAAATGGGCAAAATGAAATGAGACAGTTTAATCTACATGACATAAATAATGCACTTGATCATTGGAAGAAAGTCTTTAAAAAGCTTTTAGGTGAACATTAAGAGGCATATCCCAACTCAACATCTACCTAAAGCTTAGCTCAGTACCTATAAACTAAAATTATTGAATTAGGGATTTTCTTTCAATTATTTTTTTATGATGATCCTATTTTTATTATATGGCCCCCATAGTAGGAAATTACACCTATGCATATGTTAATACACAAAATTCCGTCCATGCTGCTAAAAATGTAACCCAGTGAGATAAGCCTGCTTGCCACACAATGTATTTTACCTTACTCTAACCACTTTTTATATTCATATTTACTTCATCTTTTCCAAAAACTCAAGATAATACTATATTTGTAGTGTGGATGTGAGGTGTAAGTCACATACATTTTATGACAATGTATTGCATTGCTGACTGATCCTACAACTGCACCATTTTGCTTTTGAGCAAGTTCTGCTTTGCATCAAGTATTATTTGTGTTTTGTCCAAACCCTAACACTATACTTTTCAGTACAGCGACAACTGCGGACACTAGGGAGTAGCTTAGCAACAAATTAACCAACAAACCTTAGTGATAACTCTAATGTTGATTACCTTCTCAAAGCAGCAGTTAGTATGGTCAGTGTTATAGATTTATTCAAGTAACCAATACTGCTATAAACTCATTTAAAAGTAGAGAAGGGGGCATTAGACTATTCAGAGTGTGTGCGGCCATCTTTACTTGACATCACTTTGTAAAAGAGGAAGGAACTAATAGTTCAAAAGGCTGTTCCATCTGATGAGTTGAAATTACAAATTCTGGGGGGGTATTTTTGGTGGTTTTTACTAGTTGCAACAGAATTAGTTTTGAAATCATTAGCTCATGTCAACTTACATTTATATAAGTAGCTTCTTACCTTTACTTATTGCTTCTGTGGTGAATTTACAGTTGACCGCATACTGATTTACTGTAGAGATGTGGGAATTTCTAAACTGACTTCAGTACTGCTCACCCAGGCTCCTTGTGTCAAACTGCATATACACTATATTGCCAAACATATTCACTCACCCATCCAAATAATTGACTTCGGTGTTCCAATCACTTCCATGGCCACAGGTGTATAAACTCAAGTTTGGAGACTGCTTCTCCAAACTTTTGTGAAAGAATGGGACACTCTCAGGAGCTCAGTAAATTCCAACATGGTACCGTGATGGGATGCCACCTGTGCAACAAGTGCAGTCGTGAAAGTCAACTGTCAGCGGTATTATAACAAAGTGGGGAAGTGAGGCTGTTTTTCAATGTTAAGGCAAAGGCAATGTTAAGTGAGGCTGTTTTTCAGGAGTTGGGCTTGGCCCTTAGTTCCAGTGAAAGGAATTCTTAATGCTTCAGCCATACCAAGAGATTTTGGACAATTTCATGCTCCCAACTTTGTGGGAACAGTTTGGGGATGGCCCCTTCGTGTTCCAACATCACTGTACACCAGTGCACAAAGCAAGGTCCATAAAGACATGGATGAGTGACTTTGGTATGGAAGAACTTGACTGGCCTGCACAGAGTCCTGACCTCAAGAACACCTTTGGGATGAATTAGAGCGGAGACTGTGAGCCAGGACTTCTCGTCCAACATCAGTGTCTGACCTCACAAATGCGCTTCTGGAAGAATGGGTAATAATTCCTATAAACACACTCCTAAACCTTGTGGAAAGCCTTCCCAGAAAAGTTGAAGCTGTTACAGAGGCAAAGGGTGGGCCGACATCATATTAAACCCCATGGATTAAGAATGGGATGTCACTCAAGTTCATATGCATGTGAAGGCAGATGCGCGAATACTTTTGGCAATATAGTGTAGTTTTAATTTTTTAGCATTTAATATACAATCTTGTGTAGCATTATAGTTTGTTTGTGGTAACCTTGAATGGAAAATATAACAAAATTAATCTGAACTTATCAAGTATCGCCAGCAAATCTGACAACCCTAAATGGATAATACGTCTGTTGCAGCAGCATGAAACTAGGCTGTGAAGTGAGAGGATAGTAAAGTGGATTTTAAACCATTTTATTCAAACAGATGGCTTGTATGCTGACTCTGCATATTGCAGTGCAATAATATTCTATATTAATAGTGTAGCCTTTTAACCTATCTGGAAGTGTGAAGATAGCAGCGGATTGCACACAAAGCACAATCATACTTTATTTTGCCAATTTCTTTAAGTACTGTATTGCTTGAAATATGTACGAAATACACCAACACCATGCAATGATTTGGAACTATGGAAGCTCTGCTCTGTGTTTTCTAGCATTAGAAATGTTCATGAGTTGTTTATGGTGCAAGGGAATGCCACTGCCAGTCAGTCTGAAATTTGATTTATCTACACAATTCTGATCAGGCAATAAAGATTTTGTAGCTTTTAATTATAATTAAACTGTTGTTAGGGGTCTCTATTCCTTATTTAAAAACATCTTTAATATCAAAAAAACATCTTTAAATCTTTAATATTTAACAAATCTTTAGTATCTTTAGTATCAGGAAGACTTCTTAATAATTTGCGATATCAGAGGTGGCACAGCTTGACTGGTAAAATGAAATGGTTTCTTGATGCAATTAACATATTCATACAATAAAGCAAAGCACTTAAGAACGCTAATGTACTATATACAATATTTCCCATTCATCCCAACCACTTGACTGGTGGAGCTTGTGGCTTGTGTTGTTGAGTGCTGCTCTCTCTATACTTTGCTGAGCCTGATCATTTAGCTAGATTCCTGATCATTTGATAATCCTGATAATATCATCTCTGTTTTTCTCTAGTCTTGGACTGGATCACCAAGCGAGAGGCCACAAATAACCATGCTATGAAACTTATGCAATATTAGAATTTCACATATTCACAATAACTAAATTCTAGTGTTTGTCAGAAGCCCTTATCAATAGCCCTTATCCTGCTCCTCACAAGAGTGCTTTGTCATGTCTATCAAAAATATAGCCTTATGCTTGTATGAATGGATTGGGTTTTAAGAATACTATCAAGCTAAAACCCTGTTACGGAAGAGTTATTACAGTGTTTTGGTACAACTACAACAATACAAATCAATGTTTTTGAGAACAGAAATATGCAACAGCTCAGCCATTTTTATGGCATTGTGGAACCAGTGGAGAGTGTGCATGGAACGCATATAGATTCCTTCCATGTGATCTGATATGTCTCACTGTGATCTGATTCCAATGCTTAGATACAAACTGTGTTCACCTCCTCAAAATTGACCATTTCAAGGATGGGCAGTAGTGTCTATATGGATACAGCACACTCAAATGGCAGATTTAACTCTGGGTTCAGAAGCAAAAGTGTAATTTAAAAATGCCTTGTCAGCAGAAATGAAACCAGAGATCCAGATGCTGAGATGTGCATCACTGAGGATTGTACCTATATTGTAGCTCAGTGGCCAGTCAAGGATCTGGTCCATTATCAGAGAAGCATGAGGATATGATTTCTATAGTTGTTTCTGTGTAATTCTATCAGACTGATGTTGGCCCCACCTTAAACCAGTACTTTCTCCTCCAATCTTTGGTGAAGGGGTTTGGTTCTACCCCTGCTAGCTGGCAGGAGCCTATAACAGGCTCGAAGCCATGTCAGCCACTCTGAAGGGTTGGGCAATGCAATCCAACCCACAACTAAGCCCACATTCTTGTCCATATGATGAATCTCAGGCAGGTCATTTTTTGCTATATGCTTGCCATTTATTTTTGAGTTTCTCTGCAAATAAAGAATCATGTCTCTAATTGCACCACACCAATGCTGAGTTCAGATGCTCTGATGACTCCCTGGTTAGTTACAATATTGCATTATGTGTGGAATGCATAATATACTGCTAGCATTGGAATATGTGCAGATGTTTGCCTTATTGTATTCTCTATCCTTGCTAAATCTAGGATTTCTCATCATAGACATTTCATTCTTTCTGAATCAGTCTGTTGGCTAAAGAGGGACTCAGTGGAGTGCCCTACAGTGCTATATAGACAGAGTAGCAGACAATCCTCAGAATCTATTTGTTATGGAATTAAGACATGGGGGCTCCCTTGTCTCAGTAGAATTTTGTCCACTGTGTATGTGGATGTCTTCATCCTGTCCTTTACTCAGACTTGATACCCAGCCCCTTCTGTGATGTGCCACTGTGATGTGGAGAGCCTCCTGCACTTGGGGCATACAGGTATTTAGAGGTGTGCCACTCCAGGAAGTCTGCGCTGCTGCTACGTGAGCATCAATATGCACCTCCCAATTCTTAGCATCACCCATCCCAGTGGTGTAAGTACAGCAGTCATCTTAATCAACCTTTGTCTTTTTTGGTATACATTATCCAGGTATTCATTCATGCTGCCACTGGTGGTAAGGAGGGGTAAATTAGAAGAACGCAGCTATAATACTTATGCACTCCATGTCTGACATGTTGTACTTTTGCCATGCTCTAAAAGTCTGTTATGAGCATGCAGTTTGTGTCACTTCTGTTATTTTATATGATTTTCAAAGTTGAATTGCACTGGAAAGACAAAACATAATTCTATGTCTCAAAAGCTGCTAAAACCCCAGTGAAATGTGACTTTTATTCGCCCTTGTACCACCTCCTTCTCACCCCAGTGAAGTAGATTTTTTCTTTTTCTTTAACTTTCCCAGCCATTTCTCCTTTTTCCAGAGCTCAAAGCCTCCAAGAGTTTGGCACAGATTCAAATGCTCTTGGTGCAAGCATATGCATATTTCTCCTTGACAGATATGAATAGCCAGCAGAATAAACAACGTGAAAATTTAACTTGCTATCTGTACCCAAATAGCTCATGCTGCACTTACCATACGACAAGCTTGATTTTGGTGTCTTGTCCCCCATCCCTCTGTCATAGCTTTATTCAGCTTTGGTCTGCTTTGAATGATTTGTCAGGCTTTTGTAAACTTGACAGATTGATTGACTGGCATAGTGATGACTTGCCTTGCACATGCTCAGGCTTGATCCTGATATGCATGCAAAAAGACAGCACTGCCAAGCATGAAGCTGAGAGAGGACTTTAAAAATAAATATAAGAAAAAATAGACATAGACTTGCAATAGACACACTTTAAGATTAAGACTCGTGAAAGTGAGATGCAGTAGAATTGTAGCCAAGAGCTGGATATGTAAAGAGGTTGAGTAGCATCAACTGTGATTCATCAGTGTGAACTTATAGAAGAACAGGACACAGATCTAGAGAACACCTTGCAAATAATATAAACACTATGACAAATGCAAAAAAAAAAAGCCATACATGTATTCATTCATACATAGATTTTGGTGAATTCACAAAACGTTTACTGTATACTCATTATTAAAGGATAGGTCACACACACACAAGATTTGGGTGGGCCATACATAGTGAGTGAAATGTCCCAGCACATGAAAATTGAGACAATGTTAAGGAGAGAGTGAGTGTGTGTGTGCATGTGTGAGTGAGCATGCACGTATGTCTTATCCACAGAGATTAATGACCACTAGAGGTTAGTTTTTTCTGAGTAGTCCATATTAGCTTACACTGAGGTATAGCCTCTATATCACTGAACATGTCTGGATGACTTCTATGTCCCCCACCCCACAAAAGATATAGCACATATTGCACTTAATTCTACTATGATCTCAGTCAGTGTTTGTCGTGCTGGGAAAACCACCCATGCTCCTCGCCACTTGAATCACAAATGACTCAATTCTCAGACTCAAACGTGATGGTCAACCTGGACCTCTCCGGTCACAGTGACATCACTGGTCCCACCCAGGCTTAATCAGTGGCAGATTGCTGAGAGAAAAGAGACACACATACACACTGACTGCAACCTAAGACAGACTTTTCAATAAAGAACATTCCAGAAGCTGATTTGATCTGATCTGAGCTCACAAATATCCTCACCAATTCACTGGATGATCTTTGAGTGTTCAGTAGTCAATAAAATCTGTTCATCATGGATCAGATGCTAGCCTACTGCACTCTTCCGCTGAACAGTGCAGCATGGCTTGGGATCAAGTCAAAAACAGAACTATCTGTATCCTAGGCAAGTATGTTTTTCCATCACAAAACACTACCAGTAAAAGTAGTTAGTTCTCTGGAGTTCTCTGGAGGTTACTGCATGATGAGTAGTGATAGGTCTAAGGAATAAAAAAAAACTATTCAAAACCATACTTAAAAAAGGAAACAAATGTTACATGCAACTAGGCATATCCCATTACAAAATGTATGGTGCCGTCATATGTCTCCCTCACAGTCTAAACCTTTAAGCTTCAGAAAGCTGGTTTATTTTAATAGAAGTGAGTGCACATGTATACAAATTTGATAAAACTTTTGTTTTTAGTGAAAATGCAGAGAAGCAAATCTAATCTTAGTGGCAACATACACTCCCAAAGTGTGGCTATAAATTATACTTCAGTGAAAACACATGCAGATTTGAATGCAAATTTTAGATGACAATAACCATGTGAACCTGATGGATGCATATGAAACAGTACGACTTGACCATTCCAGCAATGTAGTTTTTTGTCTGTGCGACAAGCTGTTGGCAAGCAAAATTACTGTGAATTTACATCAAATTTAATCATAGTTACAATCTGCACACAGCTCTGCGTCTATCTCCACACCCATTATTCTTGTTTGAATTACTCATGAACTTGTCATTGCATAGATATGGACTAAATATCACAAGAAAGAGCAGAACTGGATCTTTGTGTGATACTTCTCACATATTTGTACATACCACGCTGTGTGCAAAGTAATATCTTTACTTTAGGGATATAATAAACTGGAATTGTGCATTTTCCTTGGCTGAATCTCAAATCTTTGAAAATAAAGGGGAACTCTATCAGACAGGCACTATAGTTTTGTGCCACAGAGAAATGCAACAGACATCAGGATTACTCTGCATAGACTGCCTGACCAATCAAATGTCTGCACTTTTTGTAGCTCTTCCCATATGTCTTGAGTCAGCTTGCATGGATCCTGGGCATAGAACAGTAACCGAGTTTAGTATGGGTACTAGGGAATGGCATAGCTTGCATGACGGGTAAAACAGTGTCATAAATGCAGGCTCAAATACAATGTAAAATCTAAATTAAATCACTGTTTTGGTGAGATTTGACATGAGAAAAGGCAACTTTTTATCTTGTCTGTTTAGTTACACTGCCGTGTGAGCAAAGAGACCATTACGGCACTTAGTACAATCAATGTTCAGATGATTAGGAGGAAATGCACCACCTCTTCTCTGTTCTTTCCAAAATTTGGCATGTACTTTGCCGAAACACAGTGAACCTTGTCACTACAGGTCAACTCATCATACGCTTAATTTGGGCACATAAAAATTATGCTAGCTACCACAACATGAACAGACAGACCCATAATGTTCAGCACTTGTAAACGCCACCTTTATTTGGCAGCTTTTGCACTTGATACCAATTGCACCTGAGTTCATTTGACGCCCTGCTAATTTTGACATTGGTCCGTGCACTTGATTTTGCCTGCACCTAACCTTGACTGATGTGTTTGCACCTACTTAAAGAACTCAACTCATAAGGTAAACACACTTCTGTTTTAAAAACCCACCCAAAAGATGTAGGTGATGTAGGTTATTTGAGACCAATTTGGTAATACAAGAACCATTCTCAGAACTGATACTCCTTCCAACAGACCCAAACGAGAGGAGATTCATGGCAGTAAGGAGTAAACCCAGTACTCATAACTAATAATAAAAGCCAAAACATCTCGCCTCACTGACAGTAATGGCTTGTGTGAGATTTAAATGCAACAAAAGCTGAACCTCAAAGTTTGAGGATGAAACCAAGGGGTGAATCATTGTTCTGGAGGTTTGATGGCAGCTTTTAGGGATGATTGAGTATACCTTGTGGGTGTTCAAATAAACAATGTCTGGTTACAACCAAATTCCATTCCTGTCGAGGGATTGGAGCACCACCTTAGTTACAGCAACATCCCGCATGTTGCTGCCTCATTGCAGTCCTGAGATCCAGTCCTGGGAAGCATAAATATTCCATCATTACGACACATTTCTTCCACTCAAAACAGCATTTAAAAGCCACCAAAATATACTTAGAGCCATGTCAGGTGGTTCATAAAGCCTAGAGATTTATTGGCTTTTATGTAAAGACTACATCACTTTCTGTGGTGCTTGTGGCTTGTGTGAGGTGTCTGTCTGTGCAGGTGACTACAGCGCAGCACACCACTTAACCTCTTCACTCTAATGTTGCCCAGCGAGCCGTAAAGCTTCATCAACTTTATGAGAGAGAAAAACGGAGAGGACAGGCCTTAAAAGCTTGTTTATGAAAAGCGAGTGTTTACCTTGTGCTTGTAAATGGATTTCAGAGGGCAACAGGCAACAAAAATAGGGGAAGGGTGAACAAGGGGGTTGGAAGGAGCAAGACAGAGAGAGATAGTAGTAAATAGACAGCAAGCCAGAATTAACAAAAGAGAGGGGGGAAAGGATGGAGAGAGTGATCAAGTGAGATTACAAAGTGGCATATAGAGGGAGCGATAAAAATGGAGACACAGGAATAGGTAGCGGAAGGGTTTTTCAGAAGGTAGCACTTATTTGGAAAAGGGCTGGAGGTGCTGGATTTGTGGGACTGCTGTTGTCTAGACAGTTGCTCTCCGCACTTTTATACAAAATTTAATATATAATCCAGGCATTTTTTAGAACTGTCTCTAACATGCCATCTCACCAATGCACTGGAATCTCGTAGGGGTGTGAATCGTGCAGTAATGGCATTCCTGCCCTGCTACATGGCTGCTATTTCCCAGCCATCAATCAAGGGCCAGAGCAGAGGCGTTAGGAGGAGGGAGGAGGAGGCTGCAGTGGCGGATAGGGAGGGCAGGGCAGCAGATAGTTGCTGATATTAGTGCCAGGACACTGATAATACAGCAACCACTCTTTAACACTTTCAGCTTGAGCAAGTGAAGGCCCTTAATTTAAAGATTAGTGGACAGGTGCCAAAGTCATTTCACTAAATGATCACATTATCCAAACAAATTAATCCTAAAACAGACATATCCAAGCATAGATTTTAAGATCTGAAATCAAAATGTTTTAAATACCTATGACAGTGTTAATGTTGGTCTGACAAAACTAAAAAAACAGATAGGCGCCTGCTTCATGTCCATCCTCGGGGTCTCAACATTACTGAAGATTCATAGTAGTCATCTTTCTCACTGTGAATAACATCATAATTAGATGTGATTGCTGTGATGTCTGTTTTACATTCTGGTAAGACTTGAGCACAATGCACATACACTGAAAGCATTTCCCTTTTAAAAAGTCAGTGTTCTGTAGGATTATCTGAGATACAACACTGATCTAAGGATCTCAGTTGTACATGGGTCTTAAAATGAACTAAAGCTTGAATCAAAACTCTGTTTTGAGAGCTTTGTTAATCCATGACCAACAAGATTACAGGGTCTCCTGCCTACGCTCGGGAGCCACCCTGGGAATAACTCTGTGAACCATTGAAAGCAGTCCAGAAGCCAGCATCATTAATGAGAGTGTGATACTCAAGGCACATAAAATCATTTAATATCATTCGGTCATTTGGATTCTTTAAAGAACAAGGTCTCAGCCTAGAGTGAGGGTCAATCAAATATTTTTTTCTTTTTTTGAGATGCTACATAGATTTGAGTGAACAGATATGACACTCTATTCCAGTATCTCATTGGGGTCTCCTTTCTCTTCCTCTGTCTTTGTTGGTTTCTGTTTCTTTCTCCGTTTTCTGTTTTTGCTTTCGCAGCAGACCTGCTCAGTGATCCATTACAATGGACACCAAAGGTAGTGTGTGTCCAGTGTGTCCTGAAGAGCAAAGGCTACCAAAGGCCACAGTATAAGTTTAATCGATATGAAAAACACTACTGCTATAATAGTACCAATCAACACCAATATCAAAACAAAATTGAACTACAGCAGAGTTTCCCTCTGAGCTGTCTTTTCTTTTTAAGTAATTTTTAGGTGACTTGCCTGGATCAAAGTAATACTGTAGAAGCTTTGCGAATGAAGGGGTGAATGCTACATTAAGGTGTGGCATTTTACCCCCCCCCCCCCCTTTACAATTGAATGGAAGAAAATTGATTCTGAAGAATCCTTTCTGTTTCACCTTTATCATGCAAAAGTTCTAAAAGGTCCAGGCTTTCACTAACAATTAAGTTGGTGTAACATCAGCACATGATATAGCATATGTGATTGTAGGTGTGCAAAACCCGACCTTTTACTAGTGAAGGGATCTGGAGGGGTTGATATGTGCAGAATGTCCTTAAAGCCTTTGATATGGACTGTTTTCTAATTGAACCAAATGTTCTGGAAAGTTTATGTTGCTTTTAGAGACCCATTACTCTTCTAATCTCAGACTATCATCAGACAGTGTTTACGCTAGACACACAAAACCTGCTCCGCACTTTGAAGGGTGAGGATCTTCTCATCATTCAGAGGGAATGCTTTCAAATGCATTGAGAGATTAGTCCAAAAGAGAGGTCCAACCACAAAGGTAATCCTAAATTATTCCTGACCTCGACCTCAACCCAAAAATCTTTCTACCAATCACTTATATAATTCATATCCCAGGGTTTATTATTGAAGGTGGTACTGAGGAGGTAAATGACAATGTTTCATGACAATGTCCGGCTGACAGTACAGTTTATTGAGCTTTGTTAGAAACAAGTTAGTAATTGTTAGAATTCAAGCTAAAAGCTTGACTGGGTCTTTATCTGAGACGGAATAATCTCTGCTTTGTAATGCTTAATTCCTCCTGTTTCCCTAACAGCCCTGCCTCCCAAACCCTTTTCTAATTTTCTCACCATCTATATTCTTAGTCAAGAGAATATAGCCAGCACATCTGTTTCACTTGAGAGTCCAATTCTTTCCTTTATTCCACCTTTGTATTTAAAAATGCAGTGGGACTCAGAGTTTATTGAAGTACAGTCTAGGGGTTAACAATCTGTACTCCAATGTTAAAGCGCATGCAAGGCAGCAGGATGTATGGTGTTGGATAGAAGGCTGTATGCAAATTGGAATTGAACAACTTTCTCTGAGGGAAATGATAATACATGTTCCATTCCGTTTCTGTTCAGGTTATATTACATTCAACAGTCCATATGAGAGCATATTTGTAGAAGTCTTGTTGATGGCTGATCTGTGCTTTTATTGAAGCCTCTCCAGGACAGAATGGTCTTTGAGCTGTCAGATGTATATGGCACATTCTAGTTTATTCTGAAACAGGATTTGGTACCATTGTTGTGAAAGACTCTCAGCATGTTGTCAGAGTCAAACACAATTCATTCAGCAAGCTCCATGGAGCTTGGTCATTAAAAGCCCGGGTGACACTAAGAACACTAAGCCTTATCTTTTTACACGTCCTCACATAATGCCCAGAAGGTGGCAGATCCTCTCTATAATATGCCATTAACTTCCATCGTCTAGGGTACCTTATCAAAATATTTTCTCCATCTTCCATCAAAATATTGCAGTAACCTTGGAATCTGTCAAAACATTTGGATATTTTGGAGTTTACCTGACAGCCGCTGACGATTTTCCCATCAGAAATAGTTGTCTGAAATATTCTCCACGTCACAGATTAGAGAGCTATTTGCTTTAAACAAAGGGGGGTTTGATTGTGAGCAGAGCAGGCGTGCTCTCCACCTCGCAGTGTTACATAAAGCATGAGCTTTCATCTTGGCACAGTGGAGCTGCAGACTGCTGGGTGAGAACATGACTGAGCAATGCTGGAACCTCTGACCCCCCACCCCATTTATCTTTTTTTCCAAGAAAGTCAGTGATTGCTTCTTATAGTACAGTCTTTTAGTAAAGACAGTAACAGTACTGCCATTGGTAACACCATTGCTATTGGTGATGCTTGCCCAACTCATTGATTTAGATACAACAGGTTGTTAGGATTCAAAGGAATTAAATTTTGTATTGTATTTTTAACTAATGTTGCTGTCTTACGGCAGATAATAATTTGATTACCATGTGAGAAGAATGGTTACATTTAACAATCCATATATCAATGACAAATATGTATATATAAATGATGGATTTTGTATCCAATGTCACTTTTCTTTAGTAAACTCTCCTGAAATCCAGGATTTCTCCTGTCCTTTTTTTTCAGTGAGCTTTGTACATTTGGCTCCAGAGCAGCTGCTCCTTCTTAAACGTTGGAGAGGGATTTTATTACAGTCCAGCTCTCCTGGGGAAACACCTCCTTTCAATTTAAGGCGGCCACACATCGAGCCAAAGCCACAAGCTCTCGTTTCAGCTTAGGATCTGACCAGGGAGGATTCTGCACTCTCTGCTCTTGAACCACAGCCAACGCAGCCGTTCCTTAGCTTAGGGTTTAGCACCAGTTCACGTAGTCCTTGAACCCCCTTTTGCTCAGTTGCAGAGCGATCACTGTCTGCAGTGCAACTCAAGATGAGCGGATTCTTTAGAGATTGAATAACCGCAGGTGAGTTAGCAGTCTGACAGCATAGTGAAATATCCCTATATTGTATAAACATTACATCATTGCTCTTATAAGCTGCACCTGGCAATAGTCCACATGTTATTAGTTTGAATATGGGAAGCAGCTTGTAACCTCAGCATTAGCAATGTTAGCTTTACTCTACAACACCAGTCAAATACCAATATACACAAAAAATCATGAACTCAAGAAAATAATTGATGTGTTTGCAAAAGGGGTTTTTATGAAAGTTGTTAAGAAGGTAAATCCCACATTAACTGGTAGTATGTACACAGATTTGTACAGTGATGTTTGCAAGCAGTGTAAATTATGAGATCATACTCTGGATTTAAGAATACTATTAAAATATGAATGATACTTTAAAAACAAATAGTGACAAATAGCTGTTTTCTTGTTGCTCTTTTTATGTTTTAACTGCATGTTCTCTTTTTATAGCTAGCAACGATTCTTTGTATAACAGTGTAATTTGAGGAAAAGAGATAAACAGTGGATTTTGAACCAAACACTTTGAATTTCATGTTATGTCTTGGTTACAACTGACACTGCTTAACCCTGGATAAAAGACAATGGGATCATTTTAATCCTGCCTCAAGCCTACCACTCCTTAGCTGAAGCAAGGCTGCATCTGCAACACATTTTTGACACCGTAAAGTGTTGCTCTGTTCTATGATTAGCACTTGATTGACAGCCCAAGCCAAGGAACAGCCAAAAATTGATTTCAACTCTCCAGCTTATCCTGCTATATTCACTGTACCGTTATAAAGTATATTACATCCTTGACTTCTGCCAAAGTGTATTCCAAAATAGCTCTGACCCATCAAGACATTAGTCACAGGATCTGACTTGTATCTGAGTTGTTTGTCCAGTACATGAAAGTGATACTTTTTTGTCACTGAGCTTTCACACAGCAAATTGAACCCCTGCATTTATCCTATCTGTGCAGTGAGACACACTAGTGAAGACACAGTAGGGGGCAGTGAACACACATTCCCGGAGTGGTGGGCAGCCCTAGCCACAACACCTGGGGAGCTATTAGGGATTAGGTGCCTTGCTCAAGGGCACTTCAGCCAAGTCATATCGGCTGCTGGAATTAAACCCAGGACCTTCCGATCACGGGGTAGACACCCTAATCAGAAGACCATGACTGCCCATGTCACTGATACTCAATCGGATTGAGATCTGGGGAATTTGGAGGCCAAGTCAACACCTAGAACCCTTTGTCACGTTTCTCAAACTGAACAAGATTTTGCAGGGTGGCAGTGTGCATCATGCTGCTGACACAGGCCAATGCCATTAAGGAATAGCATTGCCATTAAGGGGTGTACTCGGGCTGCAGCTATATTCAGGTAGGTGTTACATGTCAAAGTAACCTTCACATGAATAGAAGGACCCAGTGTTTCACATCAGAACATTGCCCATAGCATCACACTGCTATCACAAGCTTGTCTTCTTGCCATACTCCCATATGCTGCAAGCTGTGATGTACTGTGTGTTCTGACACCTTTCATAACCATCATCTTTCATAACACAGTTACCAAATGGTACACTGCTGTGACAAAGTATTTGACCCCTTCCCAATTTCTTCTATTTTTGCTTTCCCCTTAGCTAACAAATCAACCAGTTAACTAAATTCAATTGACTGCTGGGTTTAATTTGTGTAGCCACACACAGGCATGATTAGTGCCAGACCTGTTGAATCAAAACATCACTTAAATAGAACCTGTCTGGCATTGTGAAGCAGGATAGAAAGTCTCAAAAAGTAGCACATGATGCCATGTTCTAAAGAGATTTGAATACTGATGTGAAACAAAGTTACTGAAATCTACCAGTCTGGGAAGTGTTACAAAGCCATTGCTGAGGCTCTGGGACTCCAGTGAACCACAGTGAGAGCTGTTATCCACAAATAGAGACAAGTTTGAACAGTGGTGAACCTTTCCAGGAGTGGCCAACCTGCCAAAATATCACCCCGAGCCCATCAATAACTCATGAACAATTAAAAAACACATGCAGGCCTCACATACACTATATTGCCAAAAGTATTCGTTCGTCTGCCTTCACACATATATGAACTTGAGTAATATCCCATTCTTAATCCATAGGGTTTAATATGATGCCGGCCCACCCTTTGCCTCTGTAACAGCTTCAACTCTTCTAGGAAGGCTCTAGGAGGACACCTCTGAATGGCTCAAAAGAAACAACATGAAGTTTTTGAAATGGCCAAATCAAAGTTTTGACTTGAATCCCATTCAGATGCTGTGGAAAGACCTTAAACGGGAAGTTCGTGCTCACAAACCTGACAGTGTCGCTGAAATAATACAATTATGTAGAGAAGAGTGGGCCAAAATTCCTCCATTGCAATTTAAAAGACTCATCACAAGTTATCACAAACATTTGATTGCAGAGAGTGACAACCAGATATTAGGTTTTTCACATGGGTGATATAGGTTTTGAATCAATCATTATCTTTATATAATGAGACGCCAATCAACCTAACGTGCATGTCTTTGGACTGTGGGAGGAAACCGG
>JAOVVG010000037.1:19610040-19620266 GCA_028566375.1 Leptodoras nelsoni | reverse complement strand
TGTAATCCCAGACTAAATGATGTTGAGATCAGGGCTCTGTGGGGGCCGTACCATCACTTCAAGGACTTCTTGTTCTTTTTGATGCTGAAGATAGTTCTTAATGACATTGGCTGCATGGTTGGGGTTGTTGTCCTGCTGCAGAATAAATTTGGGGCCAATCATACACCTCGCTGATGGTACTGCATGATGGATAAGTATCTACCTGTATTTCTCGGCATTGAGGACACCATTAATCCTGACAATATCTCCAACTCCATTTACAGAAATGCAGCCCCAAACTTGCAAGGAACCTCCACCAAGCTTCACTGTTGCCTGCAGACACTCATTATTGTACCGCTCTCAGACAACTGCCTTCAGCTTCTTCACTTAATTCCTCCCTTAATAATAACTAATAATCCAAACGGTGATGGCATTAATGTTAGGTCAGTTGCAATGTCTCACCAATGGAAAGGAGAAATTCTTCATTCTGATGACACAAATCTGTTTGTATCAAAATGGTCTCTTCTTAGTTCATTCAATGTTCAGCTGTGTTAGGATATTTTTGCTCTTGAACATTTTAATGCTAGTGCTCATTCTCAGTGCAAAAGAATGTTTTTTTTTCACATAGTTTTCTGACTTCAGTGTGATGTGTCTAAAAATTATACTCATTAAGCAGTAGTAAGTGACCACAGATTTTGGCAGAGTAGCTTTCAGCACAATTTCCAGGCAAGCTACATTTCATAATGCACACAACAGACCTGAAATAAGCCCAAACAATTCAGGCATAGGAAAAGGGAGACACATTTTCTTCTTTGTTCTCAGCCTCTGCATGGGATACAGGACCACAGCGGTCCACAGACATTTCTGATTTATGGACATTATCTGCTCCATAATCCCCCTTTACCTCTCCCAATATTTGTAATAAATCTTACAATAAACACCTAGACACATTTTTGCACATTTTGTCTTTGTTAGCAGAAATTTATTAGATTTAATTCTGAATATATGCTATAAAACAAAATCTTGGCAGCTGCTGAGTATTTTAAACTAGCCAAATCTGATGTAAAGTGTCTACCCTGTCATTAACTATCCTCTCTGCAATGAAAATGTTCATAGATTAAGCATAGTATGACTCCTGTCTATATTCCAGGCAGGGCTGACCCAACACATTAGTGAAATAAGTGTCTGCTTAGGGCCTCTGTGGCCACTACAGGCCCCCCAAGAACATTTGAAATGTCCCAAAAGAGAGCAAAATCTTTTGCAAAAAACCCCAAAAATACCAACGCAATATTATGTTAACTGGCTGGCCAACAAGTACTACTGTTTTAATCAATTCCTGCTGGCTCTGTCAGAACTGGTATCACGTTCATGTGCATATATATTGTAATGGATGTTAACTGCATTTTGATGCAATCACACTCAGATTAATGATAATCAATGTTAATAATTAATGTCAGACTATTGTTAGTTTACAGACCTCTCCTCTGCGTCAGTGGAAAAGAGCAGCAAAAAAGTAATGTCACAAACAAAGGACATATCCTTCAGAGAAAGCAGAGAAATGAAAGAAGAAGAAAACAGATGATGAGAAAAAAACAGCAAGATAGAGCTATATTAAAGTGCAAATTAAAACCAGACCACTCGTGTGAGTTTTACCTTTTAAGATTAAAAACCAGGGAAGGGTAATACCTTGCCAGGCTGACACTGGTATGATTTAAGCAACATAGCTAAAACTATAAAATTGATTGTGTGCTAGATTTACAGTAGGTGTATGAATGATTAAGCATTGATAGTAGTCAATAGTGGTGCATAGATGGTGGTGGGCCCCCAAAAACAAATTTGGCTCAGGGCCTCAAAAGAGGTTTGGGCCAGTCCTGATTCCAGGGCTAGATGAAATGTGGAGAAAGAAGAAATGTTGGAGCTCTTCAGCTATGCAAGTGATGATGCCAAAGATGTCATCAATCTATCTAAGGTAACTACAGTGTGGGTACATACCCAGCAAATTGTTCAGAAAACTTTTATCCTGGCAGTTTGGTACTCATACTGATATCTCTTACCTGAGAGTAAATCTGAAGCAGTTTATTGTAAACACAAGTTTTTTCCAGTCCAGGTCCTTTTCCAGTTGTGCATGTATAAAATGTTTTAGAGGTCTTAATTCACCTTCATTGGAATGACTGTGTACTACTGGTATAATGCAGTGCCCTCATCTTTATCTGTATCTATTTAGTGCTCAAAATATTCATATCTGTGTTCATATTCAGATTTAAACCAGAAGGGGATTTTGTATATGTTAACCCTACCACTAAGCCCTAAAAAGAAACTAAAAAACACAGAATTTCATCCACAGATTTAACTGAGATACCTTGTAAAATATTCTGGCAGCCTTTCTATATTCTATGTAACATTTATGGGTAAGCATGCTAATTAAGTTTCAAACTGACAAACTCTTTCTTGGCTTACAACAATAGCCACCTAATAATAATAATAATACTACTTTACAAGCTTTTTTTATACAGAATATTTTACTGCAAGTCCTAATGGAGTCATTGAAGGAGCATTTTATTATTATGACCATATGATTTTCCAAGATGATTTTCTTTTAATAAAGATTGAGAGCTATTGTTTAAGAAAAAACAAACACGCTCAATGAAATGCAGGTTTTACAAATGTTTGAAATTAATATTTCTTGGAGAACCCCACAGAGACATTACGCTGTGAGTTGCATACATTGCATCTACATGACTCATTAAAGTAATGAATGTTTTTTCATCCTGCAGGATCCTGATGCATAAGCCTATTTCCAAACGTTCTAATTAACAAACAAACAAACAAATAAATAAATACCTATTTTTAGATCTGTATTAGTATTCATTTAGTAACACCTCTACCGTGTCACATCGTCCGTATATACATATATACAGGGGTTAGACAATGAAACTGAAACACCTGTCATTTTAGACCACAATAGTTTATTAGTATGGTGTAGGGCCTCCTTTTGTGGCCAATACAGCGTCAATTTGTCTTGGTAATGACACATACAATCATGGTGGTCAGAGGGATTTTAAGCCATTCTTCTAGCCGGATAGTGGCCAGGTCACTACCTCCCACACTAAAATGACAGGTGTTTCAGTTTCATTGTCTAACCCCTGTATATATGTGTGTGTGTGTGTGTGTGTGTGTGTGTTTATACATATATAATACTCAAATATTGGTTTCTGTTTTCATATTCATACTAGGGCCTAATCAGCCAAACATAGCTTTATACCAGATATATTCATATATTCATATATCAGATGCCCTGTGGAACCTTCTGGCAAGCTTTCTTCCTTCTATTTATTGTGACTAAGCAAGCAAGTGAATTTTGTTTCAAAGTACTGACCAAATCAAGTACCTAACCAAATCAAGAATCTATTATTTATAGTTGACATCAATAATAATAATAATAATATTTTAGCAGATGTGGTGTCTGGGTTTGGTTTTTACTATTGTTTTATAGTTATAATATATTACAACAAGACGGTGTCAGCAGAGTTCATTCCTACAGTACGGTTAAATACACAACACAGATTCACTTCAGTTTTGGATTTTTTGTAACATTCCAAAAAGTCTGAAAAGTTTCCTGGATTAGCTATCAGAATCAGTTACAAAGAACTGGACATAGAGTGCTGCTGCAAGTCAAAATAGGGTCTATTAAGCACCATTACAATGGCCATATCAATTTCCAACAAGGTTTTATTTTAATCACTAGAAGACAGAGCAATAATTTAAGAATAAAGTGGAAAATGTGTGTAATGAATTTACAAATAATGTTTTTAATTAATGAAATGTGTTTTTTTAACCTAGGTGAGATGTGCTACTATGGCAGAGCACAAGGTCCATTCATATTTCTTTGTTTGTAGAGAAATGTGCCATATGGTTGCTTATTGTATATACTGCAAATCAGCAATGTGAGCTACTATTAATTAGTTCCCCCAAAAAGACAGAGGAAAATTTATATTTACCTATGTATATGCCCATATGGGCTAGTTTGAGGTACCTTTTTAGATTTTTGAGCTGTAGTTTGGAAGAGAATTTGTCTGAAATCTGGTACCACTCCACACAAGGTTCATTAAGCTGTCCTTTAAAGCTCTACATAAAAGTAAAAACCTTTGGACTTTTTACTTCATCCTGCAGGATCCAAATGCATATAACTTGTCTGACACTTTCTGGCAAGTTTTCTATAAAAAAAAAAGATCTCTGCCAAAAATTATGTTTTCTTTGTGTGTTTTGGGGGAAATATACAACTGAATTATCAAGGGTTGCATTCCTTGTAGAAGCAGGAGATTTCCTGCTTAAATGGCATCAGTAATAGTTGCTTATAGTACCTGGTACCAGTTGCTTTTTTTCTCCAATAACTGTACTACCTTGTCAACTGGCTTGATCACCATATCATTTCTGTTGCTGAGATATTTCTTAACAGGAAGTGTTTATTTTGCCAGTTTCACTTTTGCATGCATTGATGAAAAAAATCATTGCTTGAAATTCCCTATCCAGAATGATTTAGTCAAATTGTGTTTAAGTGAATGAAGGTTTCTATGGACTTTTGCTACTCTTATTTAAATGAATTTGTAGCATTAATTGCCCCAAAAATCTTTACAGTCAATAATAGTGAACAAAATTTTGTCAATAAATTAATTCTGAGTGGGCTTTACCGGTATAAATATACGCTCTGTAGAAGTTAGTTCCAGACCAGTAGGTATGGTAATGATTTTTTTTTCAGGAATGAACAGGTGGAAGCGTTCTTCTGACATTGTTTTCTTAAACACAGCAAGATGAAATTGTAGAATTATGTTATCTTAAATATATATTGGTGGGTTGGGACATAAGGATACAAATGGTTTGTATCTAATAATATCATGGTGAGAAATTGGTGAGAAATCTCAGAATGTAATATGTGTGAACTCATTGTCTCTTGAAGGTAGTTGCGCATGATGGGTCAAGCCCTGGTGTGGTCACTGACACATTCCAGTGTAGTGCTTGATAAGAGGCAGGACAGTGAGCAAGGAAGTCAGCCAGCGGTGGGGTATACAGCAAGACAATGATTAATCGGGCTGAATCATTAATGGCCCTTAAGCTCTCACAGACACACACAAGCACACTCACAGATGGAGTCCAGCTCTGATATACTTAAATGCCTACCTGGAAACAACAAAGAAATACAAAACGCCCCCCCCCCCCCCCCCCTCCAAAAAAAACAGAACAAATGGAGCAGGTTTTCCAATCAAATTCCATTATGGCACCAGAATTATCATAAACCATATGTCTTTTTTGGAGTACCATGTGCCTTTTTCATGGAAGCACAAATGACATTGATAAAGTTAACAACCTTGTTCATTATTTCATCTTATTTAAACCCATCTATTGGTGCATGAAATCTATGAAACAAAGGTAAGCCTAAATTATGGGTGAGGTTTACAGCTTTCACAGCATGGTGCCTCCAGATTTGAGAGAAGACAGCTGCAAAGTCATGGCAGGTCTCCTACTTCATGGCGTCCTCTGCTACTCCAGCTGCAGTGTTTTGATTAGTGCATGTTGATCGGTTTCATTACGAGGAAACCTAATCTGTGTGTCTGTGATGGATTCCCCCAAGCAAGCCACTGGTACCCACAGGGGATGAATGGTGGGGGGCTAGATGGGGGGGTAGTGGAGAGGGGTTGTGGCTCTGTTGAGAGGTGAGAGGCCTGGTACCATTTACTATAAACAGACATGGGCAGGTGTCACAAGGTCATACAGTGTGTGTGTGTGTGTGTGTGTGTGTGTGTGTGTGTGTGTGTGTGTGTGCATATGAAAATGAATACTTGCATGTGCTGATTATCTGTATAACTTTCTTTCTTTCTTTCTTTCATGTATTTCCAACAAGACCTCTGCACTGATTAAATCAATGACTGTTTGTTAAAAAGACTTATATAATTTAAACCTGGACAGAAACCCAAACAGTTATCAGGTCATTCTCACTTTGACAAATTGAATATACATAGAATATATAAGGTACTTGATAGAAAAAAAAACACAATTTTCACTATAAACCGTAAGCAATATATTCACTTTAGACATGCACATTCATTCATGCACATTCATTCAGCCAAACATGTGTCAGCAATACAATGCAAATAAAGCATGCAGATACAAGTAAAGAGCTTCAGTTAATGTTCACATCAAATGTCAGAATGAAGAAAAAGTGTGATTGCTGTAAGATGGGCTGGTTTGAGTATTTCAGAAACTGCTGATCTCCTGGGAATTTTGCACACAACAGTCTCTAGAGTTTATATAGGATTGTGTAAATGGAATGCCTTGATAAGAGAGGTCAGAGGAAAATGGCCAGATTGGTTTATACTACCAGGAAGAATATATAACTCTTATAATCATTCCTTATATCTGTGATGAGCAGAAAAGCATCTCAGCATGCACAAAACATTGACCTTGTGGTGGATGGGATGCAACAGAAGAACACCAACTAGAAGCTATTATGGGCCACTCAAACTGAATGGTTGAAACTCCTTGGTTGACTAGAAAAAATCACCATCTTTTTCTAATCTTCAACTGCCCAGGTGACACTGTACTCATGACAATCTCAGATTTTTTTTCACCTTAAGGTCTGATGTGTCTGCATTCTGAGGTGCTTTTCTGCTCATCATGGTTGCTGTCAGTTTAAACCAGTCTGATCGTTCTCATCTGACTTCTCTCATCAACAAGGTGTTTCAGCCTGCAGACCATCTGCTCACAGAATAGGTATTTACACTATTATATGTGAGACTGTTGTGTATGAAAATCCCAGGAGATCAGCAGAATCAGAAATTCTCAAACCAGCCCATCTGGCACCAACAGCCATACCACAGAGATCATGTTTTTGGTGCATGGTAGTGGATTTGTATTTGGTGCATGGAAGTGTCAGGCAAGTTGTGGCTGATCTATCAGGCTTGGTAACTATAGGGAATGTTGGACATGTGGTGGTAAAAATGTGTGTGATAGGGCTGTTTAGTAGGCTGTGATGTATTTATTATTAGAAGTGGGTTGTGTTGAGCAGGCAGTTGTTAATCAGTCAGTGGAAGTGAATTCATTTGGGTGGGGGGTGTGTTTTTAGATGTAAGTTAGTTGTATTAATATGCATGTGGTGGATCTGTAGGTGGAACTAGATTGTGTTGGCAGGCTGTGTTGGAGCTGAAGATGGAAATGTGCTGTAATGAGATAGTGGTGGATTTGATGATGGTGATTGTGTTGGGAGTTGGGAGATAGATAGAAGTGGGTTGTCCTGGGCAGGCTGTCCTGAATTAAACATTGTTTGCTTTTACTCTTACTCTGTGATATGGATGCCATCACTATATAGGCTAAACTGTGTGGTTTGCAGGTCAGGTTTTTGGCAGCTTATAGTGCTCTTCTGTGGTGTTTGTATATTTGAGTGGTCAAGTTACACCACTACCTTATGTCCTGGCATATATACTACAGCTTTTTCACATGTTTTTTGTGAATCTGTGTGGATGAGGAAACGTTGTTGTGTGGTTGTGAAACATGTGAAGTGGGTTGTGTTGGCCAGACTGAGTTGGATTCAAAGATGGAAGTGGGTTGTGTTTACTTAAGTTAGGTGGATCTGAAGATAGAAATGGGTTGTGTGGGGCAGGCTGTGTCGGATCTGTAGATAGAAGTGATTTGCATTTGGGCAAGATATGTTGAATGTGTAGATGCAAGTGAGGAGGATCTGTAGATAGATGTGGGCAGTGTTGGGCAGGCTGTGGTGGATCTGTAGATGGATGTGACATAATGTTTTATACACAATGGTGACATTCATGACAGGAGAGGTTACCTTGCCTAGGAATTGGACTCAGGACCTTACTGCTCTGAGGAAGGAGCACTACCCACTGCACCACCGTGTTGCCCCACAGGCTGTGTTAAAGTGGGCTGTGTTGGGCAGCTGTGGTGGATGTGTAAATGGAGGTGGGTTGTGTTGGGCAGGTTGTGGTGGATCTGTAGATGAAAATTGGTTATGTTGGGCAGGGTGTGTTGTCTTTATTTATTTATTTAAGGGTTAAACATCATGTTTTTACACAATGGTGACATTCATGACAGGAGAGCCTAGCCTGCCCAGGAACTGGACTTGGGGACTTTACTGCTCTGAGGCAGCAGCACTACCCACTTCACCAACGTGCTGCTCTACAGGCTGTGTTGACGTGGGTTGTGTTGGGCAGGCTGTGTTGAAGTGGGTTGTGTTGGGCAGGCTGTGTTGAAGTGGGTTGTGTTGGGCAGGCTGTGGTGGAAGTAGATGGAAGTGGGTTGTGTTTACTTATCTGAGGTGGATCTGTAGATAGAAATGGGTTGTATTGGGCAGGCTGTGTTAAAGTGGGTTGCATTGGGCAGGCTGTGTTGAAGTGGGTTGTGTTTGCTTTGGTGGCTCTCTATTGGGCAAGCTGTGATGGATCTGTAGAATAAAATCAGTTGTGTTTATTGATTTGGAGGATCTGTAGATGGAAGTGAGTTGTGTTGAGCAGAATGTTGTGTATCTGTAGGAAGATTCTGGCTATGATTCTCAGACTCCCTGCTGGTTTGTGTGGTGTGCTGAACGGTGGGGGGTTGCACTGTGTTTGTTTAAAACTCACAGGAGTCCCATTAATCCCTGATTTTTCTTATTTAGAACTTCCAGTGGGACATGGACCAGAGCCTCTGGGAAGCGGAATGTTGCAAGGGACACCAATTATCATCCCTAGGACACTGATGTGCCTGTTCCTGTTCATTGCAGCTGTCACGTTGTGAGACAACCATCCCTGTCAAACCCATTCAACCTACTGCTCTGAGAGCCATCCTAATTGGTGTTGACCAAATAGATTTTACACAAAGTTGCAAAGAAAGCTAAGTAGCTGAATGTTCACATTGTCCAACCCCTGACCTGCAGTTAGCGTCTATTCTGAGATCTTCATTATGCTCCATTTTGTTGATTAATCATCTCTGACTCAACTGTATATATACAGAAAATCCAGGGCACCAATTAAAAGCAATATTCTGGCAACAAGCACCAGCATAATTAAGAAATGGCCTCGCTTCTCCCTGGGGAGTGATATGATAGTGGCAAGGGGTAGGTTTTGGCAGAGGTGAAAAAACTGTTAGGGTCTTTGGGGGTCCAACAAGTTTAATTCGCCTATGGCCTTTGTCTCCTTATTTGGGCTTCTCATCTCTTTTTTCTTGGCTGCCCACCCGCCATAATCATCCCTCCCTCTTTTACCCCTTCCAGAGCTTTTTCATTCTTTGTTGTAGAAAGGGGATTTTGTTAGGGAATCACTTGACATCATTAGTTTTGGAGAATAGCCACAATGACTGAATGCTTGTCTTGGCTTATGAAAACATATGTCAGATCAGTCGTCCTTAGGCTGTTTCTCGACCTCAGGTGAAAGGTCTGCCTGCATTTTTGCTTTCTTTTGTTCTCTTCATTTTCACTTTCAATCTATGTCAGTCTTCCTCTTTCTTTCCTTACTCATCAGTCCTTCTCTCAATCTCATACTTGTCCTCTCTTCAGGTTTCCTTATGTTTGAAATAAAGCTGTCACATAAAAGTGGATATTTTAGTAGTGCCACAATGATGTCATGCACTATTGTCTGGTATTTGTAGTCTAATGGTCTTTGTGTTGGTCTTTAAAATCATTGGCAAGGTTTCATAGAATTACCTCCAATCATTATGGATCTGCACCATAGGGAATTAGGCTAAGCACAGCACTTTAATTTTAACAAAGGGAACTTTAGATGCTCAATAAAACAAGGAGCTCATTGTGGGTTTCTTTGAAACCAGATTGAGATGAATAAAGTGTGAATTCTGTATTCACAGGAAACCTTGTAATAAGAACCTACTCTAAAAACTCTATGTTCTTCATGTTTTGGTAGTTCTGTAATTCTAGATAATGCTGATACCTGATATGTATGGCTGAATTTCCTGATGAATTGTGTGAAATACATAAGAAGACGTTGTGTGGAAAAGAATGCTCTATAAAAAAAGTGGAAAACCAAAAAGAGCAATAATGTTGGCCCTGTGTATAAACAGGAAATTAATGACCTCCATTACCTTCTGTCAGTACGAGCTTAGTTATTATATTAAATGGTGCAAGACAGAAAAAGAAAGAGAGATGTCTGAATCAGTGAATATTTATATATATACAGTATACACAGTACAGGCCAAAAGTTTGGACACACCTTCTCATTCAATGCGTTTTCTTTATTTTCATGACTATTTACATT
>JAOVVG010000037.1:19571837-19601722 GCA_028566375.1 Leptodoras nelsoni | reverse complement strand
CATTGAGAGAAAGCCAAGAGTGTGCAAAGCAGTAATCAGAGCAATGGGTGGCTATTTTGAAGAAACTAGAATATAAAGCATGTTTTCAGTTATTTCACCTTTTTTGTTAAGTACATAACTTCTCTGTAGCCTCCCACCTCTTAGATCTCAGGTAATGTGGAGTCCAGCAACTGATGCTGCCTTTTGCAGGCTAAATAAATCCCTGACACCGGGTCTGATGTTCATCAACCAGCACTTCACCACTTAATCTGTGCTACAAATAGAGATTGTAAAATGGGCCACACCATTCCAACAGGTTGGTAGTAATTGTAGCCATAAACTCTTGCCCACAAAACAAATAGAAATAAATAAAATGAGCAGTGCAGGATACAGGACACTGTCTAATTGGGAAGCCCCTCACCCTTATCACACAATGTTGCAGCGGATGTTCAGAGCCAAGAATTCCAACTGCCAGATCACAAGGCAAATTATGGACACCTGGAATTTGCATTATGGGTCCAACATTAGTCAGGGTCCCAGCAGGACAACACTAATGGCCCTTTTATGCCTGCATGCCTTCTACAGGGCCTCCTCCGCCAACCCAAATAGGGACTAAAGAGGATACTGTGAGGGCTTCATCTAAGGGTATTTGTTCACCACCTTGGGAATTTGTCACTGTGAATATAATGTAGCACCTGGAACAGAAACTCTAACAGCACCACAGACAACTCTCAAATGCATTTATATGCAGCTGACTCAGAGCAGTACATGGTTGAAGAGCACTTATTGTGTTAAATCTCCCAGCTGGTTGTATATGGGAGGATGGATACAGAGGATGTACTGCATAAGGGGACATGGAGACATAGTATGCAGTTATACGTTACCACCAAAAATTGTGCACATCGGTATTCAGATTGCTTGGACTGTTCCATTGTATCTAAGTATCTAAAGTGCCCTCTGTAGTGGTGAAAATGAGAGGAAATGCCCTATTGGCTGCTCTTTACCTGTGGTAAAAAAATAAGTGAGTGACCTCTAGGGTGCCTCCTCACACAATAAACTTTCAGCGAGAAAATTTCTTGCTGAATAAGGCCACTGCCATTAGGGAATACCATTGCCATGAAGGGGTGTACTTGGTCTGCAACAATCTTTAGGCATGTGGTACATGTCGAAGTAACATCCACATGAATACCAGGACCCAAGGGGTCCCAGCAGAACATTGCCCATAGCATCATACTGCCTCTTCCCATAGTGCATCCTTCTTCCCCAGGTACATTACACACATGTACTTGGCCATCCAAAAGATGTAAAAGAAAATGTGATTCATCAGCCTAAGCCTCCTTCTTTCATTGCTCCATGGTCTAGTTTTCATGCTCACATGCCCACTGTAGGTGCTTTCGGCGGTGGAATGGGGTCAGTGTGGGCACGCTGACTGGTCTGTGGGTAGCCACATATGCAGCAAGCTGTGATGCACTGTGTGTTCTGATACCTTTCTATCATAAACTTTTTCTAGCAGTTAACGTCTTCAACAGTTTGTGCAACAGTAGCTTTTCTGTGGGTTTGGATCAGACAGGCTTTCCTTTGCACCCCACACACATCAAAGGGTGTGGGCCCCCACATTATAAAATAGGTGACCTTTTTTTGTTGTTATTTTGCCCATGCCCTTCAACAACTGCTACTGATTGAGTCTGCTACTGATTGTAACCACAATATTTCTCCATGATATTCATGTTCTGCGCAATGCAAATATATTAAAATACACCGTAGTACTGAGTAGTACAAATACTGCTGTACAGATACTATGGATTGGTTTTCTTCTTCTTCTTCTTCTTAATATTCTTCTTCTTCTAGGATATACTGGGGTGAAGTGGCATATGAAAAACATGAAACTTTGCACAGACATTAACCAGATCTCAAGATTGAACCTCAGACTACACATGTGAGGTGTCAGCATTACTTGCTACACTACTGTGACACTCCCATTTTAATTCACCAACCATTACACATGGTGTTATTGGAGTTTTACATTGATTGCTGTGATTGTGGTTTAGAAATTTGTCTTGGATGTACTAGGGACCTCATTTTTCACTGGAACTCCAATTTCCAAAAACCCCAGTGGCTGAGAAAGATGGCCCTGACAGCCTAACACTGCCTTTTCTACCCATTCGCTGTCTCCTATATTCTAGTATGTTTTTTTACTTTCACTTGTGTTTAGTTAGTCCCCTTTTTATGTTCCCTATTTAATTTCCTTTGTTTCTGTTCCACAGAGTGAAGTATCATAGCCCCAGTGTGATTATGAAGCCTTTGTTTTCCATGTTTAAAGCCATGTTTCTTTGACCTTTGCCTGTTTAAGGGCTTTGATCTTTGCCTAGCCCAGTCTGTGATGCTGGTTAATGGCCCAACTTCTCACCTATCACTGTGAATAAACCTGTACCTGCCTCAGTGAGTCTTTCTTACAGTAGAGAGCGATTCATTTATCATGTTTTTATGGTAATGGAAGATGAGAGCAGGCTTGCAGTAAACCCTATGCTTGTGGGCCTATTTCTTTAGTTAGTTACATTTTGATATTTTATTGTATTAGTGAATCCACTAGTAATAGGTAAGTAAACTGTTTTGATTGTTGGTTAGTGCTTTTGGGTTTATTTAAATATTAGATTTTAACACTTCTGGCTGTCACACTGTGGCATATTAAAAGTCAACTTATTAAAGAGTTACCAAAATGATGTGGTGCTCAAACACCAAGGCATGTAATAGCTACTTGCAATTCTTGTGTGATATGTTGAGGGCTGCATAAAGGTAATTATTTTTTAACCATAGATGATGCTAGTCATTTTCCTATGTCCAAATACTTTTTCTACTGTATGGAAGAAATTATGTCTGTAAATGAGAATTGGATGTATGCACTGGAAGTATATTACAAAACAAAAAGTATCTATATATTTATTTCCCCTTCATACAGAATTGCACTGATGTAGCTGAGGTTAAGAAACTGTAAGAGGCAGAATTCACAGACCCTACTGATGGTGCTGGTATTTCAACCTCTACTTTCTTTCCAGTGATTTCTAGTGTTTCCAGCAGGGTTACACATTTTTTTTTAAAAGCCTTCAGGTTTATGAGCACTACACAGATACAAATACCTAGAGTAACAATGCATTACATTACAGCCATACTTTGCCCTGTTTTATTGCATCATGTACAGAAAAACACACAGTAACACATAGCCACTAGTTGGCCTATGTTAGCGTGCTACCATAAACAGATCTCATGATAAAAATAGATCTGTAGATAAAATGCAGACAATAAAGTGAGCAGAAGTCCTGATTGACTCACTGCATAAAGTACAGAAAAACACACCAAGGACCCTTGAAACCTGCTAACCTGACCTGGTTCATGCACTAGCTATAACAGATCATACATAGAATACATAGACACAGATCTATCAGAATGACACAGGCCAAAGACTGAAGCATTAATCGATTTCGTCTTGCCCAGATTAACAAAATTTTAAAACAAAAGGAAAAACAGAAACCAATAAATTATATTGCATTAGACACCACTTGGTTTGTTATACTGCAGGGGGCATGGATTCTGTAAGTCTCTGGGACTCTACTGAAGGGATGAGCACCATTATTCCATAAGATATTACCTCAATTGGAGTTTTGATGATGGAGGTGTAAAGTCTCCCATGTGTGTTCAATTGGGCTAAATCTAGCAACTTGAAAGGTATAGGATTTACATCGTTTTCATACTCATCACACCATTCAGTGAGCCCTCATGCCCTGCATATGGGAGTTGTCCTGACACACCCATCAGGATAGAAATGTTTCATCATATGATAAATGTGATCTTTCAGAATCTCTATTCCTTTGCAGTGACCTGTCTCTGTCTAAGCATACTAGTGGATCCAAAATCTCACAACATAGACTCCTTCCTTCACCAAACTATGGTGAAATATGAAACATCTGAATATACCATTTTCTCTATTTATGTAGACAAGTGCTGGTGTTTTTGTTGCATTTGTTTTTGTAATTAGGGGCTTAATTACTGCAGCCCTACTATAGTATCAACAGGTCTACTATAGACAGGTCAACATGTTTTTCTTGCAGTCTGACCTGCATTGAAATTAGTCACCTTAAGAACAATTCTTCTATTTTTCCTTACATATTCCTACATACCAATTCACAAGCATCACAGTCATCGCATGTGTACTTTAAACCACAACATCCAACCTTGTTTACTTTCCTGTAGAGTCGCTGTTTTTATTATGACTAAAGCTCCTGTTTCTGCACTCCAATAATGAAGCCACTTTCAGATTCATGTTATCATGTCCTCTAGCCATCTTTAGCCAAAATCATTGTCCATTAGGTCTGCTCAGCATTTGTGTATGTGTGCCCCCAAATTATGGTACAATTTTAATTGTTTAATTCTATCAGGCAGTACACCTGTATGCATCTGTACTTGCTATGCTTCTTGTTTTTCCATTCGTTTCTTCATGATAAAGATAAAGCTAAAGTGATAGTTGCTATTTTGCAACTCAATGCCATATCCAGTGCACAATTTAAAAGCAATTTTGCTGCACTTCAGGATTAATATAACAACAGCTAAAAAACAAAATCCTATTGATTTCATACCATTCTCAAGATATAGAGATATGCATAAAGTTTTAGATCTTCGCTGCAATCCTCTCCTTACAGAGAGTTGTTCCATTACACATTCACAAACAAGAACTGGCCCAAACAGTAATCAGCAAGAGCTAGAGTTCTAGTATGTTTTCAAGGCTAGTCTATGTGAGACAACAGGAAGAACCACTGCGTTATCATTTCAGACACAACAATGTCATCACCGCACACTGTACATTTATGCTTTTGTCTGATTGGCTGTTTGGATAACCAAATTATATTGTTTAAGACCAAATGATACCGGCTGAGATTATATTAGCATTTGTGTCTTCTCAACATTCCATGGCTCCATTTTTTAACAACAAAAGATCCAAAGTATTTTGATACTGCCCTATGTATCAAGACATCCTTCCAAGTGGTTGCATGCTACACTTTTCCACACCGGTAAATTCATTCGTAAATTCACCCATAAATTCTACCTGTAATTTTATTTGGCAGGCATTTTTGGTGACAATATTAAAGTAGACAGGAAAGTAGGAAGAGAGGGTGTGTGTGTTTTGTGTATGAGGTGTCACATATATGAGGTGCCAGAAACAGCACTGTGACCCTCATCTACCATTAGGTACTCTTGGTACCAGTACTGAACATGTACTGAAAACCATGTAGCATTTAAAATGAAAATGGTTCAATGGAAAAGGGTAAAGAAAAAGTAACAGTAATATACATAAAGAATTCTGTATCCCATGCAATATTATTGCCTTGTGCATATTGGGTTGTTCAGTCTCCTGAGTTGAACCTGTATCATCTCACTCACTCAAATTGGACATTTAAACTATTATGTTATAATATGCTCCTGGAACATAAAGTAGCCATATAAAAACAACCCTCAGCTATACATGAATCACGGAGAAAGATGGAGCAGATGCATGCGGTCGCAGATTTCACTGGGGAGACGAAAGCTTGCGGTGTTTGTGCTTTAGAGGAAAAAAGCACTGCATAGTGAGCGGTGACAGTTAGGATCATATTATAGGTCAACCATTAGTTTGGTTTTACATGTTTCTTGCACCTCACAACCTCAAGAAGGAGTTAAGTAATATTTAAGGAGACAAAGTTGTTCTGTCTACGGAACGGCTGGACCACCAGATTTCTGTTGACATGGCCCTTTCATTAAATATGCGGTTGCTGAAGAGTGCACTTCAGTGGGCTTGTGTCCATCTGTCACTCGTTCCACTGCTGACAGAGCCACTGAACACTTCAGCAAGGCAGTGACCACTGTACTATTATACACACTATATTTTTTTGCCTGTCATTACACATTGAAAACAAGTGTTAATTTGTTTACTTTGGACACGACCAGTGGAAAAACATTTTGTATGAGCTTTTCCAAAAAGCGGCCCTTAACTGCACATTGTTCTAAAAATACACACGATGCGCCAAGGCGGCCTGCTGAACGATAGTAAAGCCAGGTCCATGTGCAACCTTTCACTATTCTAACCTCCCGCAGTGGAGTCCGAACCTCCTTTTGCCTATGAATAGGTGTCCGTCTGCAGTAGTGAGTTCACACAGCTATCGTCCTGAAAGGGAGGAGTGAACACAGAGGGATGTTATTTTTCATTTCAGCATACTGGGCCTGTTCCAGGGCCATCCTCCACTGATCAAAGGTTAAGCCAGAAGAGAGGTGCTGGCGGGAGCCCTGCACTGAATGCTCCCTGTTCTTGAATTTTCAGATGTCTGAATACTTAAAAAAGTCTGTATTCAACTTTCTTGAGTGCATTCATCGCAGAATGGTTCCATCTACGTGGATATCAGAAACTGTTAGGGTTGCATCTGATCCCTAAGACAAAAAACATTTGTTTGTTACAGTCGCTTTTTTTTTTTACTTGCTTTAAAGTATTAGGTTAATCTGATCCTGATCTCGATAGTGTGGTGCCATGAGATCCTGGAGACATTTTAGAGCAATGGTAATAAATTATTTTTCTCATATCGGTATTTGCATGTGCCCTCGTTTCCACCCTGCCTCAACAAAAATGTGCTAGATAGAAAAAATGGATTTGCTAGATAGAAAAAGTGCTGTTTCTTTAAAACTGTAGTGTCCAGACAGCTGTCTGTGTGAAAATGATGGGATATTTTTTCAGCTGTCTACATTGAGTAATGAAGGCCTTGTACTGAATATCACTCCACTTTCCACCTCAGGAAAGAATGAAAAAGGAGAGACAAAAAGAAAAATGGAGAGGTTGTCGGACATTTAAGTTAGACCAAGTCTTCCAGTCTTTGCCTGCTGTAGGTGGCTGTATAGAGCGAGATCTGATAACATCAGTGGGAAGTTAAACAAAAGGCATTTTTTACTCAAAACGGCCATCTTTCAGACTGACTGCTACTGTAAACACCATTCCTGAATACAACATTATAAGACATGCTATCCTGCATTCCTTCTCCTCCTCCTTTAAAGAACCAGCTCAAATAAGCCTGCCAAAAAGAAGTCACTACTAAGTGTGAGAGGAATGGAGTGAGAAAGATCATAAATAGAAAGAAATACTTGGAACTTCCAGACAATGAACTGCAATGTTTTACACATCAGTGCTACCCATATGTGAAAAGTGCAATGTGCTAATGTCAGTTATTGATACGCTGAAAAAAAATAAGTGCTTCTCTCGAGGCTAATGCAGTCAGTCCAGTGAGGGTACTGTCTTCCACAAAACTAATGTCTTCCAGAACAAGATTTCATACCAGAAGTTTTGAAAATCCATTTGGAAAAGGAATAGTTCCATTAACCTTAATACCTTTCCGAACATTCTCTTTGAACATTCCTCTACTCCCTCTGGTTCTAATTGATTTCATAAAAAGAGGCAATATGTAAAAGCAAGGAGGGAATCTGTTGACATAACCTTGAGTCTAAACGATCCTTGAATTCTCATGTTGTCTGAGAATCTCTTAGCTGTCTTTATGTGACTCATAACTTAATGATGACACATTTGCTGGACCTTCATACTCATTTCTGAAGTGCAATTCACCTTTTCATAGCCTGTTAACACTTCAGATGACAAAAAGTGTCCTATCCAAGCACATCTATTCCCACAGCCGTAGCCTCTTTCTAGAAGGATGAAGTGTATGCAACCTACTTCTGGGCTGAAATCTTCCACAACCGTGTATGAAAATCCAGATTTCTTCCTTTTCTCTGCAGATGGAAAGATGTTGTTGGAAAAATGCAAGTCACAGATAAATAAGGGAGGCGTGCACATGGATGAATGTTAAACCGTTAAGTAAATGTCTGAGCATTTTACAAATCTTAAAAATGTCTTGTAATGAATTGTTTCTTGGCAGAATGAATAAAATATTAGTCTTTTGAGGTTTTCTGAGCAAAACGCAAAACATTTTGAAGCGTCTGAAGACGAAACTTAAAAGAAAACATAACCATTATTTTTCCTTTTTGTTTTTTTTTTAATATAGTCCTTATTTTTATTAAGAGGTCAAATAAATTCATCAGGTTGTATTTACAGAGAAAGGCAATAAATATCTTTATAATAGTCATAAAATTATTTTTGCATACGTTTTTTTTTTAAACCATACGTGTCATGTTTGTTAGTAGTATCTCTTACAAAACCTGTCATGTGACAAAGGAGTATATAGATTTGTTTACACTACAGTGACACCCATATGAAGGCCAAACCTTAGCATAGGTGAGTTTAGTGAAAGGTGCTCCACCTTGCCTGTTGTAGTTCCGTTCAGAATGATCAGGTATAAAGCCATAGTAGACATAAGTACATATACAGCACAATGTCTAGCAGTTTACAACTGGAAATCTGGAAGGTATTCCTATAGAATGACAGATGTAAAGAGCTTACCATTTTACAGGCTCTGAGCACTGCATGTTAAAATGGCAGGGGGAAAAAAAGACCAGTAACCTTATAACTGAATTTGTGGTAATTCTTCAAAAACTACTGAATGACTTTACTATGAATTCCTGTAACACTTGAAAAAAAAAAAAAAGAAGTACATATGTGTGTGCTAGTGTTTGAGATCAGGCCCACTGTCACTACAGTGCATTCTTGTAAACCTTGCACCACAGTACAGCGAGAAAGGTGAAAAGGTTCTCATCAAATCGACGTGTTATGCTCTTCGAGTCCCTTCAACTCCAAGCTTCTCTTCATTTGTTTTAACAAGCACTACTGCCATAGCTGATGCTGATGCCTGGCTAGTCAAAGCATGTTGTGCTGCTGAATCACAGGTTGCAGAAAAATGTAAAAGGAATCATACAACTGCTGGGTGTGATTAAGTACACTTTAGCCACAGACATTCCTACAGAGAAAACACTCGGACTTCTCACAGAAAAAGCACTGAGCAGAAAAGAAGGCAATGTGATGCTTCATGGAGGGCCCTTCAAAATATTGCACTCAAAGCTAGTGTTGGCCTGTGTTGAAGCTCGTACAGAGTCCTGCCATGTGACCCTGTTATGACGCTCCTCTCGCATTTAAATGATAGCCCATTCCAGCGGGTGGGGAAAAAACAGATCCTTGTTGTATAAGCCAATTCAAAATGAAATCTAGAAGTTTTTCTTGGGTATTGGAGTCAAATCTCTCTTTTTCAACAGGATGCCTGCTGCTGTAAACTCGTCAAAGTGGGAGACCACAGTTCCTTTTTTTGTCATCCATAATTTGTCCAATATAAATAACAGAGAGTAACAGACACAATATAATATTAACGATAACCCAGAGACATTCAACACCTAAGAGAGACTCAGAGATCCAAAAATATAAAAATAAAACATCTTTGAACTTTTTTAAGCTTTTTGTCCTTTTTTTTGTCCAGGAGCCATCTTTCAGGTTTCCTCTCCTGCTGCTTAATCACAATAACCTTTATGCTGGTTTAAGGCAAGAAGTTTGAGATGTCTGTAAAGGAAGAGTGCATGCTTGGTCCATGTCATTTCAGTTTGTTTTGTGGTTTGGCCTTAAGCGGCGTGCCCTACGCGTCCGTTTCGTTACAGTGGTGAAACGGAACTCCTCCTGAGCGTCCACCTTGCCCTTAGGGCTACGTTTCATGAAATGTACTTCCTGCTGTGTCTGTGTGGTCCGTGAGCCTTTCTTGGGCCGGCCCCGGCGGTTGAAGCCGAGGTACCAGCCTTTGTACTTGGCAGATGCTAACGCCGTGTAGTTGTTTTCCAAGAACTCTTCCACGAACACACACTCTGGGTTACTCCCATTGATCTGCAGGGGAGAGAAAATAACATGTCAGATGAAGCCCACCTGTTGAGCAACTCTCCAAAAACCTGTCAGCTGAGTTTACTTGTGAGGTATTAAAACTATTTGCAATAGAAAGGTGTTAGGGGTAGGGATATATAAAAAAAAAAAGGTTTTCCATAAGACTTAATATGTTGTTTATTATTTGTTATCAGTTCAAGTGAATAGAAAAGTAGCCTCCTTTAAAATTCCAAAGAGCTTATAATGTAAAGTGTTGTTTCTGGGAATTTATTCTCCAAATTCTGGTGATTTTTGGTCTACAGTCTTATGAGAAGGTTTGTACTCTATATACATATATAGCTATATACCTATAGATCATGTGGAAAATACAAGATAAGACTGGATGTGCTACTGTTTGTGCTTATGATTGGCATCAAACAAGCCAGAAAATGAAGAATAAATGAAAGTGGTGTTGCACTTTCTATATAAAATATGCACATTTGGCCCTTTTTCACCAGGCACCCCCTTTGATTTAACCAGACATCTGTGAAACATAAAACGTTGGCTTACTGCTTTGCCATGTTGCAGCTGTTTGGGTTTCTGAAAATGCATGTCATCAGCTTTACAGTACAGCAATACGATATGAAAGACATCATCACTGTATTCACACTGTATGAAAGAATCATTTCCACCAACTTGCTAATCACCTGCATGACCATTGGAAAAGGCTGTGCGGATAAAGTTTTAATCGTGACTCACTAAGTAGGGAAGGCTGTGTCACTCAGTGGCCTCATGTGTGACATACATCATTAGGCTACTCTGTATGATGCCTCCTAGTGATCACAAGGCAAAATAGCTTTTGGTTGGCTTTTAATGAGGCCAGTAACTGACAACATAATGAGCTTCTACGTCAAACGGTAGAAGACAAAACTCTTGAGTTAGCGTTCAATCGGGAGAAAATACGACCGTACAGTATCGTTTCAGCATGTCATTTGAGAAGAGATATATGATGGATGCAGAGTTTGTATTCAGTAAATGGCAGATAATGAAAATTCTCACCTTGCCAATGATTTTGCCATTCTTGTTCATGCATATATAGTAGCCACTTTCTTTTCCTTTTATTCTAACATGACTCCCAAATGTCTCTGACTCAACATCAAGGAGAGCTGGAACGAAAGAGAAAATATTAGCATTAAAGCCAAGACACAACTGAAGAAAAAAAATGCAGAATCTAAGAAGAATGGTGCTAGTTGCGTACACTTATTTATGAGCTAACTGTCATTTTAGTAAAACATATTTGATCACGCCATTTTTGGAGAAAAAGGGGCTATGAGAAAAAATTATGAAGATTGATCAACAGCACACACAAATGGTGAGAATCGCTCCCATGACCACCCTGAACACTCTCTCTCTCTTTCTCTCTCTCTATCTCTCACTCCCTCTCTCTCTCTCTTGCCCTCTCAGTGTTTGGGCACCTTTGTTCAGGCTCACCCCTCCCAGGGGGAGCTATCTGCCAAACCTCTTGGAGCAGTTAAGATCCCTGGGGATTGGGTTTCCAGTCGCCTTTAGTCCCTGCTCACTCAATCAAAAAGTTAAGATGATCCATTTGCTTAACACACAGAGCTATTCAGTGGAGCTCAAAGGCAGGGGGCTCTGAGGGCAATGCCAAAATTGTCCCCTTTTTAAAACAACTCACAGCACAACAAGCGGGGGAACCAGTTCAGGCAGAGCACTTGAGATTTGTGCAAGAGCAAGAGAAATAGCCCTCTACCTAGGTTTAGGCTGGCGGATAAAGAGGTGACTTTACAAAGGCACTGCTAAAACAGCAGAGAAAAAAAAGAGAATAACCAAGGGAAGACAGAATGGATGGAGGGGGTATAGAGTGCACAGGGAGCTGTACACCTGTTTCCCTTGACTATTTATTTTAAATTATAGATATGACATATGCCTAGACTGCTTAAGAAGTTCCTCCTGTGTAACAGGCATATGCTTGCTCAAGGCATTTTTTTCAAAATATGTCTGACATACTTCTAGTTCTCAGGGCCATACATCTGTTTCACATGTTTCCCAGACCAGAGCACGAAACAACGTTTCTAAAGGAAATTCAACTGTTGCATTTGTCACAATTGCTGTATGTTAGAAATGTTCTGTGTACATACATAAAATAACTGACATTAGTTGGCATTAGGAATAATGAAAGTCTGTACTACTAGTAAGTAGGGAACTATTATCCTTTGTGAGCTGATTATTAGAACACTAAGCTGCCGTATTGAATTAGCGCTGTGTCTTTGTATTGCTGAGAGGCAGAGAGCTCTCAGGTGCCAGGTGTGGGGATTTACTCGGATCCGCATACAATCCTGCTCACACAGGTACAAAACGACCTTTTACGTCTGAGCTTTACTCACAATGCTGTACAACTCACACTCCAAGCCTAACACCAGTTTGACTGCCTGAACAAAGCAAGATGCTATATTCTCGTTTATTGTCACACCGACACCAACCGAGTAACCGGTCCCGCAATGTGGAGGCCCTGACCATGCAAATCAGGAGTAGACCAGTCCAGTCTGCCTGCAAGTATGGATGCAAGCACACTTGTATCACTCAGCGCAGCTCGGTCCAGCATTCACTGTGCTTAAGTCTACCCGCTACCCCCACAACCTCCCCTTTCCCTGGACATGTGCTCACATTGGTGGCTGACAGATTCAATTCTGAGGGCTGATTAGAAACTTCTATTGTGTTCACCAATGATCAGGACCTATGAGTTCAAATTGCCTCCAGGACAATGTTATGCTGAGTAATGTTGCTCAGTAAAATGAGCATGCGATTCCTACTAGGATGTAAAGTACACTAGGTTATACTTAGAAGGCTATCGAATCTGTCTAAAGCAGCTGAAGAGCACAGGAATGCTCCCGTACCGTACTTGCCCCCATCGTCTCCGTTAGCATTGATCTTCTTGCCGAGGATCTGTACATGCTTCCCTGTTGTCCGGCTGTACAGCTGGTATGTCCGCACCTGTTTCCGACTCACGTCATCACGTGTGTGGTTCTCAATGTAGAAGCGGAAGTCTGCAGTACTCTGGTGCGATTCCTAGACACAGAGAAGCAGAGGGTCAGTGTGTCTGACTACAGTAAACCATAGAGACGCTACAAGATATGTTACTTGATATTAGTTGTTAGTCATAATTTCCTTTTTACGTCCGGATCTTTTGCTCAGAACTCATTCCCCAAGACCAAAACTTTCAAACGAATACTCAAGACTGCAGGCAGTTTTAGCCAATCTGCGTAGCCTTCAGAAAGACAAAGCATGATTTCAGGTTAGTGTTCTCTTTTCATCTCTTCGAGTAAAGCAGCTGAATACTATGCGCCCGGAGCTAAACCGAGAAAACAAGTATTCCATTTCCAATAGCAAGCCACTAGCAATTATCCACCTGAAGGATCAGGACCTGTTTCTCTGTCATCAAACAAATATCTGCCTGAGGTCAGAATTACTCTCATAAATCACACACACGCAGACACACACATCTGCAGACATGCTAACAGACATTTACGCAGACACATCTGCAGCGAGATATGTGTACACACACCCACCCACCCACCTACACGCACACATATAAAACTATACAACCTAAGGGATCTTTCAATACCCAGCATTCATTTTCATTCACATATTTTATCCACTGTGCCAGTTACCTGAGGCTTTATCCAAAAAAATATTCCCAGCCAATCTTTCATCTGTTATCCTCCTTAACTTTTTCTCCCTAGTCCTCTTCTGCGCCGCTTTCCTGTCAGCCCTCCATATGAGGAAAATGTATACTTTCAGAACCCCTGGAATCTAAGCCCAAGCCAAGGCTGCTCTGCTCAGCTGTATGAGTGGTAATTACCCAGTAATGGGCTTTTATGTGGCTGCTCTCAGGTGGCTAATTATATACACATTACATACTCTGACTCGCTGTTATTTTAACCTCAGCAAATTAATGACATTTAGAGTGTTCAAGGGGAAATGCACTCATGGCAGAACAAATCTTCAACACTGCGATGAGAAGAAGGTGCTTCCACTAAGCTGTGTGTGCAACGGACTGTGAGATGCATGTGAGCACTCAGAATATACCACACGGGGATCCAAAGCTGACTTCTACTGCGTTTAACACCAAAACACTTATTTATGCCTGCAACGAATTATCCATTCATCCACATATTCCAGTTACTGATGCGTCGACAGAAAAGTAAGACGTTTTGTCTCACATAATAAAACATTGTTAGAAGCACAAAAGAAATCATGAAATTCATGAAAGATTTATTGCCATTTTGAATTTAATCACAACATCAACTGACACACGGTATATGTTACGAATCTTTTCAGACAGGTTTATCACACAAAGACAGTCTTTTCTAGAGTAGTTCAGTCTTGACAGAAAGCCCACACACACAATGTATATGAGGGAAAACACACACACACACAGACACACACAGCCTCTCCTTTGAGGGATTTGCTCTGAAATCTCTCCATCTCTAGTCAAACATTGAGGTGTGTTTGGCAGACAGTTGCATCTCAGCGCAAGCAGGAAAACGGGACATGCCTATGCAAAACATTTTTATCATGCTGCCTGTCTCCCTTCAAAGCCATCCTAGCGAAATGGATATCATTGCGACTTCAAAAGGTCAGCACCATCCTTGCTAAGAAGCTGTGCACTCTTGCATGTCCGATAGGGCCCTATCTGCAGACACCATTCTCCGCTGTAGCTCAGGAAACAACGCATCAATGCACTGCCACTTCAGCCCTGCTCTTATAGACTTATCACACCATTGATTTCCCAGCATTTCCTCAAAGAAGAAAAGGACCAAACCCATTATAAAATACTGAGTGACGGAATGAAGGAGGAAAAAAAAAAGCAGGAAGCGTTTATACGCTTGCATGTGTGACCTGCAATTAAAGCATGGGTATTGTAATTACTGACACAAAACGCTGAGGAATCAGACAGCCTGCACTATGGTCTTGTTTGCTCCAACTGTATTGGAATAAAGATTAGCGTGCAGGATTATATAAACCGCTTCAGTCCTGTCCACTTCATATAAACTGCTTTTGTTCAGTAATTGAAGGTGTCTTTATAGATGCCTGCTGTTGGTATGGTATTGTGATAATATAAGATTTTATAGTCACTGCATTACCCTGTCTATGAATAACTAGTTTTTTTCCTTATATAATATTTTCAAAAACAGAAATTGTTAGAAATTTTGGAAATGAAATAGCCTTGTTATAGTATTACTCAATGTTCATTTATCTTTTAATTGCTGTGAATAGTAATTACCTATACACTGGGTCTGACTGAATAATAACCTAGCAGAGTGAACATGGAAACACATAGATGCCTACAATGTTCACGACAAATAAAAAACGTTTATATAGAACTTAGTATTATCTTGTTTGGCTGGATTCATTATTGCACAATCGTCTGAATTTGCATTACTGATTTACTACTTAACGAATTGTAAGATCTGCTTCAGGTGTGTAACACGCTTATTACTTTGTCTTTCCATAAACTCCATGCAGCATAATAATAAAAACCCCAGTGGTTTCAGAAATGCTGGACATATGCAGTTCAGCCTGATGCTCTTTTTAAGCTGTTCGGTGCATCACATATGTGCATGACATTTGAAACAAACATTTCATTAAAAGTGCAAACATTTTCAAAGTGGAATTGGGTGCCATCGCGCAATTAATCCTAATCCATAATCCAAAAGTGTTTGCAGCTCTGAATTCTGTATGAAATATATATTACATATATATATAAGTTTACTTAAGTTGTAATACAGTTTAATGATCAGTTGGACCTACCTGTAACTGGAAGTAGAGGACCAGAAAATGTAAACACCTGGAGAAAGAGATAGACAGAGAGAGAGAGAGAGGGAGAGAGAGAGAGAGAGGAACAAGACGGAAACAAAAAAGGAGGAGTAAATCACAACGAATTAGACGAAATAAAAAAGCGCATCAGCACGACAACCTCACATCTGGCTTTGAGCGACTTCTATTGGCAAGAATGCTGGGAGCCGTGAATGAAAACAGCTTTCTTACACGTAGCTGAACCTTGAAGGCAGCACGGACATCTTGGTCAGATCCACCTGTTTCCAGCACCCGCCGGTCCAGTCTAAACACGGCCCCGACGCTTCACGCGCAAAATCCCGGGGGAGACTCGCGCTCCCAGTGACACGAGAGATCAGTGCAGTAAAGCTGTGCCGCTGGGAGCCACATCAGGCTCTTCCTCAATTTGCCTGGACTGAATGGGAACAAGCGGTCGTATCCCCCCCGTTTACTCGCTTCCTAATTCCCGCACGCTTTGCGGTTTTGGCTCCGCTGCGCGCGCACGCCGTTGTCTCGCTCCGAGCGCGGAAAGATTCAATTTGCACGCGGGATGTGTCTCTTCCGCGCCGACTACAAATTCCACAGGCGCTTTTTTTTCACGCCCAGGGAGTGTCGGTCCGGTATTCAGACGAAGTTCAATTCCGCTCGTACCTGCCGGTAAAGTCCACCTCAGCATGCGTAACTTTCCGTGTCCGGTGGTTGTGGAGATCAACAAGAAACAGTGCTTCTACTGACCGAGATTAGTTCTGGAAGTTGTTGCGAAATGAAATGTATGTATATATATATATGTATATGTATATATATATATGTATGCAGTATATAGAAAAGAGAGACTCGTCTTGAGTGTTATCCGGTAGGAAAAAAAAGCGCGTGCAGGCGGAGTGTGTAACGATCCGGAGCGCGTGTCAGCGGTTCATGTGCCGCGGAGGTTCGGTGCGCCGCGAGGGGCTTTTTTTGGTCGCTAGTGGGTGGAAACCTGTCAGTGGTTTTTGCACCTGATAGGGCGATCTGTGAGGACCATCAGTACATCAGAGAGGGCTTGTTTTTTTTGGTTTTTTTTTTCAACATGCTTCTCTGCCTTCACTTCGCCGAGTTTTCTTAACTCGTCTTTCGCTTTATTTTTTTTTTCATGGAAATTCTTTGCGGTTTTCAGCAAAACTTGGCGGGAACACGACGCAGGTGCAGATCTTCAACGATGAAAGCCAGTTCGTGATATGGTGAAATTTGGTAAAGGGAAACTAAGCAATTTATGAAAATACTGCTGCTTTTACGACTACTTTTCATAATAATAATAATAATAATAATAATAATAATAATAATAATAATAATAATAATAATAATAATAACAGCAGCAACAACAACAACAATAACAATAATAATAATAATAAAATAATAAACATGCTTGTACCATCAAGGGAACATCTGTACTGTGCATCTTTTACCTGGAAAGGTGCATGAAGTGTACCTTTAAATGATTCTTCTAAAGCTAATTAAAGGCATAACTTTGGTCCTTAAAGTGCAATAAAGTAATGAAATAATTGTACAGGTTGTACCACATGCACATGCCTCATATATAAAATATATATAATATATAAAATATACCTGCATTCTACACCTACACCAGTGACACGGAAAGTTTATTTTCTGAGAATGTCAGTGAGTTCATGAGTTTGTACTCCATCAGCCGCTCCTTTCCTTCGTTTGAAACCCATTCTTTCATGTCACACCTGATTCGTGCTGCTGGGTTTGTGCTGGAGTTTCACTACAGCTCGTTGGTGCACTTCCGTTAAGGCGTGCGGGCTTTGTGGATTCGCCGCTGCGCTCCCAGACACCATTCACATGCAAGCGCTTGTCGAGCTCGACCTGCCAATACTGTGCTATAACTTATCAGGCATTGAAATGCGAGCGAGGTGTGAATGCGTTTACATGCTCCCTCTGAGCATGAATCCCCTCCTGCCAGCTCGGAGCATTGTGCTCTCCACGCTTATTCCCTCATTACCGGGTATAAACTCCAGCTTCAACATCTCTCTCGGGCCCAACAATAGGAAGCTTTTAAAAAGACAAACAGTTCACGACGGCTTTTTGGTCTTTTCTAAATAGCATCACATGGAGTCGTTTTCACATAAAGAAAAACTTTGCTTCGATTCGACTTCATTTTTTATGTAGAAAATCGCCATGGTTAAGGTTTCCTTACAGAAACAGACAGCAGGGAATGTTTGCATTGCTTCCTTTATGCCTAATTGTTCGGTTTCTTTAAAAGCTAAACTCTAGAAAGGGTGGGTAAACATTAAACATTCATTATACTAGCACTCTCCCTCTTCGCAGGTATGAATCCGGGAATATGGCATGAAACCACACCCGGATAAAACCCAAACCTTATATTATAAAGTGAAAAAGTAGGTCACTATGGTCCAGGAGCATCAACAGCCCCAGGCACCTGATGTGCTTATTACACAGTGTGTAGGGCAAGATCAGAATTAATCCTGGCATAAAAGCAAAATGGTGACTGGGACATGATCATCGATTAATAGAAGATGCAAGATGCATGGAGCATGTATTTGCACTGGTAACCGCTTAACCGATTTTAATCTGCAGTCTCTGCAGCATGGCTCTTAACAGATTTACAGTGCATTGATGTGGGGAAGGGTAAAAGTACAGAGAAAGAACATCACATCTTCCAGAGTATCTGTATTATTAGAGTATGTCTTTGCAGAGTGTTAATCATTATCTTAAAGCATGCAGGGGCAAAATAGGTTTCAGTTGGAAATCCTAATATCTATTTTGCAGATAATTGTAAGTTGTGCGAGTCTGCAGTAAATTACAAGTCCTGGAAGAAATAAAAAAAAGTGTGTGCAAGACATTCTTTTTTGTCCTGTGAATTGGATAAAGGCATTTGCATAAACAGAAGTACTTAAAAAAACTTTAGGAACTCTTTAGAAGTGTTGTATTTTAAAGCTATTTTTTTTAAAGACTATATCTAGAAGTAGAGGACTTTCACTGACAGAGTTGTAGCTGGTCAGAAAATAAATGAGATATAAAATGGGGGGATCAGATAGAATAAGGTTGCATCCTAAATGAGTGTCAAGCTAATTAACTAAAGCCAGGCTTAGTCCCAAAAGAACAATGGCTACCAAGAGCAACATAATGGGTTAAAGATTTACATGAACATATGACAATTAAGTGTTAAGTGTTTAGTTTCCTCATTTTTATTAAGCAAATTGCCATGGTGACCTTCACGGATGTTGTGATGTTGGCATTCCCAAAGGTGAATGAATAAGGTAAAAAAAAATGTAAGGGAAATCTTTAAAGGGCAGTCACACTCAGTTGTTCAAAGGCTTATAAAACCTTTTAAACCTGACAAAACAACTTCACAGTTCTATAAGTAAGGCCCAATATACTATGTTAGTGTCAGAGCTCACTCTATCACATACATAGCTTCCCACCTATTTCCTCTTTCATCTCTGACACAAACATATGGACTGAGAGGGGGGAGCCGGGGGTGGCATCTGCATCTTATTGAATCTGAAGGTGAGGCAGAGGCCTTGCTGGATGGTCTGTAACCAGGGACCTTTCTGACAGTCAGACACATTTCCTTTCTCGCTCCTCATCTTCTCTAGGTCTCGTCACAACCCACTCCATCGGACCTGACTCCTCGCACTCCTGGGGAGAACTCAACTAACAAAGGCATTGCAAAACCATCAGTACTGGCAGGACTCACACTAGGTGTAACTTCAGAGAAAGCAGTAAAGAAAGCAGTAAAACTCAAACTTAGTGTCTGATGTAGGTGTAAGAGTTTTAGCTGTACCGGGCAGGGTCGACCGGGGGTCACGACCCTCTGGAGCGTGACAGAAAAGGTGTGCAGGAGAGAGGGTCACTTAAGAACTGCCACACTGCTTTTAAGGACATGTGCATAGTCCTAATTTGTCTCTGTCGCAACTTGACTGCATGGAACAATTTAGAACTACTAAAGCATGGTATTTGGTGCGGGTGATGTCCGTTAGGTGTGTGTGTGGGAACAGGAGTAAGTGTGTGTGAAGGAGTAAGTGGGTGTGGGTGGGCCTGAAGTGTATGCAAGGGAGTAGGTGGAAGTGAGTGTATGTGCTCACATTTACCCACCCACCCCTCACCCTCATTCAAATGTATAAAGATGGCTGTCTATAAACCTGTACACCAGTGTATGTCTGTGTGTGTGCTGAGAGGAAATAAAAGAAAAGTGGGCAATGCAGTACTGACGCTGCTTTGGCTGCTGACTTTGATAATTATTCTGTTAGTCCAGTGCAAATACTGGCGTCCATATAGAATGCCGTGACAGAGGCCTATGAGTGAGCTGCACAGCATGCCGCTAATGATGATATTTCCTCTCCTGCTTTCCGAACACTGTCCAACATCATAAACACTCCCTACAGCTCCCTCGCTGCTCAGCGCTAACATATGTTTTTATTTTCGCGACTGCATCAATTTGCATGCCTCACTGCACTTCTCGTTCCTTAATTATTCCACAGCTGTTTGGGGAGAGTATTTTGCTATGGAGGTTAATAGATTTTAAAGAGCCGGCCTGTCACAGAGCCTGTCACAATAGGGGGAAAGCTAAAAAACTAGGGTGCGTAATTGGTTTGGGAATGGCAGTTTTTTCCCCACTTTGCTGGCACATTCAGCCTGTCTGGCAGATCAGGGCTGAAGAGCCCAGGCAACAGCAACTAATAACACACACTCATTTGTCTCATCAGCCCTCATCAGTTGCTGAAAGATGAGGTCTGTGTTAAAATGATGCAAGAGCACAGAATTCAGAAGAGGGTGGATCTGGCCAAAGGGGGTTAACATGATGTCTTACAAATACCGCCATGCTTAATTGACCCCTCACCTCGATTTTTTTCATTGCCATCATTACATAATTGTTGTCATTATAAGAATACTTAAAGGCATTTTAAACATCTGAGGTGTTGATGGCATCATTACATTGATGCTGAATTTTTATAGCTTAGCCTTTAACTGTTTTCTGCATCTTTATGAAAACACACACTTGACCATGCCCAGATATGCAAAACTAAATGCTCCTCCCCAATACAGTGCAGTTTAATTTAATTCAATTCAAACACACACACACATAATCAGCCTTGCTTGCAGGTGTATATGGACGCAGAGTTAAATGTGCCCCTGAAGCTAGTCCCAACTTGTAGGCCAAGTCTAGCCCAGTAGGCTAATCCATCCCCCCAACACCTAATGGGTCGGTCCAATCCATTCCCCTGTCTAACACCTCCTTAGAGCTTGCGCTTCCTTTGTTCTGACAATACACAAACTGCCATTCACATGGCTACTCTGTAATCAGTGAAATACTAGCCTCTGGGCTTTCTGGAAGGAGAGAGAGAGAGAGAGAGAGAGAGAGACAGTTCAGCCATGACCAATCCACTCTAACTACCTGTCTGGTTTCTAGCTGCAGATGTTATTTGAAAGAAAAAGACAAAAGGTGCCCATACCAGGTGTAAAATTCAAATATCAAAGAAAGAGAGGCTGGCATAGCAAGTTACAGGGTTTCATACCATACACTTTGTCGAATAATAAGCACAGATCTTCGAAGAAAGAGTTTAAGTAGTGGCAGTGTTTGGGTCCCATCTGTTAGCTGAAAGCCTTGGCCTTTCTGTCCTCACTGACATGGAGGTGGAGCAACTGCCATATTGTCACACCTTTAATGACCATATAATACTATTAAGCCATCGCACATAGCAAGGGGAGTGAAGAACAAGGGGAGTGAAGAGCAATAAATATCCATGACCGGTATTTACTCATTTCTTGGACAGAATCTTTCAGAAATCGAGGTCAAGGTCAAATCAAATTTGGATGATGGTCGCCGTTCCCCAGAACATATGTTTGTCATTTTCCAAAGGTGCACTACACTTACTGTGATTGATCTGAACTGCAGTTTAGGTTCAAATCCCAATCTGTTACAAGACACTGCTGGCTGATTTTAATTTCTCTTCTCCTCGTATATTGTTGCAGGATCGGACAGTTAAAAGCACAAACACACATCTGTTGTCTGAATCAGCTTGGACGATAGACAGAGGGGATCACGTTGGCACAAAAAGGCTGTAAATTACTGGTTGACACAGACCATTTTGCTGCAAATGGGCTCAATTCATCTTGATAAGATGCTCCAGAACACACTTATAAGCGCAGAGTTAAAAAAAAAAAAATCTCGACCTACGCCCAATCATTCTACAGGTGCCCCATGCAACCCTGGCAAGAGAATGCGTTTGAAGTGCAGCACTGTTGTAAGCCTCAAGGGTAACAATCACCTTAAAAATCCCATTTTTCCACTCGGGAGATGTTTAGAAGTGACAAATTGCGCTTTTTAGCTTCTCCATTTCATAAGAGGTACATTAGCGAAAAGGTCTGTGTATGAAACATGACCTCAAATGCTGAGGCCACAAGGAAGGGAGAGCCACAGAAAGCAGGGAGAGGAATTGTGAGGAGGGGGATTTACAAAGGCAATCTCTAAAAGGTAAATGAGTCCTCTTTTCTCTAATTTTCCTGCCCTAATACTGCTCAATATAAAGGGCACTTTCCAACCTGTCCTGGTTCATGAAGACCATTACAAAGACAGATTAGTACCCACTCTGCTCTTCAGTGTCTGCTATAGCAACGTTTTGCTTAATGTTGAGTTGACAGAACCCAACACTTACCAGTCAAAAAAAAAAAGAAAAACTGATCAGTGTTTATTGCATCCTGTAACTAAAAATGGTGTTGTTATACATCCTGTGTAGTTCACTGTCTTTTAGCCCACACTTCTTTGCAGAATTGTTTTAATTAATCTACACTGGAGGGTTATCAAGTATGGACTTTTAAGGTTTTGCCACAACATCTCAACAGGATTCAAGACTTTGACTTTTAGACTTTGATTTTATTTCTTTTGAGCCATTCAGAGTTGGAAATGCTTGTATGCTTTGGATCATTGTCCTGCTGCATAACCAACTGTGCTTGAGCTTTAGTTCGCAAACTGATGGGCAAGAATTCTTCTTCAGGATTTTCTGATAGAGAACTGAATTCATGGCATCCCCAGACCATCACACTACCACCACCATGTTTGACCGGTGGTTTGCATTGTTAGCTTTACGCCAGTTGAAATAGTCTTCCAAAAAGTTCCACCTTTTTACTCATCAGTCCACAGAATATTATCACAAAACTCTTGTGGGTCATCTAGATTTTATTTTTTTGACAAATCCAAAACGAGCCTCTGCTTTCTTATTAGTCAGCAGTGCTTTGTGCCTTGCGACTCTCCCATGGATGCCATTTTTGCCCTGTCTCTTTCTTACTGTGGAATCATGTACACTGACCTTAACTGAGGCAAGTGAAGCCTGTGGTTCTTTTGTGACCTCCTGGATGAGATGTTGATGCACTCTTGGTGAAATTTTGGTATCTAGGAAGGTTTATCAATGTTCCACGTTTTCTCCATTTGTGGAGAAAAGCTCTTACTGCGGTTCACTGGAGTCCCAGAGCCTTAGCAATGGCTTTGTAACCCTTTCCAGACAGCTAGATTTCAATGACTGTGGTTTGCATCTCTTTAGAATGTGGCACTGTGTGCTGCTTTTAAGTCCTTCTAGCTTGCTTCACATGTTATGTTTAGACTCTGGTTGTGGCTAGTGAAATTAAACCCAATCAAATAGTCAATTGAATTTGGTTAACTGGCTGATAAATTGGGAATGGGGCAAATACTTTATCATAGCACTGTAGTGTACTATGCAAACCATGAATTAGCACAAGGCCCTCATGGAGCCCAAAGCATGAATACTTTACACTTGATACTGTGTGTATGAATTAAACATTCAGTCTGGTACTATTTATGAATAACAGTAGGCTTGATCAGGGAATCTCTCACTTTATGGTCTTCCCTACTCTATGTGTCCCTCTATCAGTCTCGGGTGTTGTGGAGTAAGCACAGGTTTACTCTGGGTCATGGAATGCTACGTACATCTTTGCCATAGCCAGCCGTGCAGGTAATGTGCTCGCGTGTTAGTGCATGTCGAAGTAAGCGCACCTTCTCTCATATTAATAGAGCTAGCAGTACCAACCCTCAGTGCTTATCTGTTTTAGCCATGTGAAAGAACACTGAAGACTGTAACCTGCAATCATCAAACAACAGCTGTGATGTTTTTCCTCAACTTATTTTTTTTTATATCAATATTCAGTTTTGCCTTTTATGCCCTGCTGCTTTAACGAGACAAAGATCAGCTGGGTGACAGAGGGTCCTGTGTGTCTTTCCGGTCCGATTAGAACAGGTTAGACTGTCAGAGAGCAGAGGCATGAAAAAAAGAGAAATCCCTGACAACGACAATGATGGCTTCCTCTCCGACTAATATAAACATACCAGCATGATCAGTTCTTTCCCCCTCAGGCTGTAGTATTGTTCCACTTCTATTTTGAAAGCTCTCCACAAATGCTTGAAATGTTTCCTTGCGTTTTTATTGCATTGTATCTAGGCAATGTGTTAACGTGTCATTTTTGATGTACGTTACTGCCAACAGCTAAGCACACAGAGTTTGAAGAGATAGATTGTACTCAATGACAACTGCGCGCACACACACACACACACACACCTTTTACATATACACAGACACGTGCAAAAACATGCACTTTCCACCTTTACCCAGACAGACTCATCTGCCGTATAGATGGATTATTAGGGTTTAACACATATGTATTTGTTACATGGTCCAAGAAGTGCAAAATCCCCCATCCAGTTATGTTGCTCTTGCACAATACAACTCCCACGAGATGATCGCTGGAACATTTGCAAAGTACTTCATTCATGCATTTTCGCTCATGACAGTACATCTCACTCAGATTCAGGTGAAAGCACTAACCCCTTACAATAAGTCCACTGAGAATGAAAGTAAATCCACTGCTAGCTCTTGATAGGATGTGGTAGGGTGGGATGCACACAGACATGAAAGATTTGCTCCAGTGCTTTTGGGGCAGACTGCCCAGACTATGAAGAAAAGTCTAAAAGCATATCCTACCTATGCTTCATATATTGTATAGCCTACTCCAGAAGCAACAAACTAGACTTTCTGAGTCCATCAATACGACGCTGTCCTAATGTCGTGCAGCTGTCGGGACTGTACTAGCTTTCTCACAGTCCTCTGCTAAGTCTGTGACGTTAACTCTCTCTCAGGTAGTATGTGTAGGACTCTGGAGAAGAGCGATGAATAATCATTTCCCTGCCAATAGAAAGAAAAAACATCCTAATGAATGATACTGAAGGACGATTTATTTGCTACGTATTGCACTGAAGGTGGTACAGTCACGAAGTTGAGTCGAGCTGTGATTTGAAATCATGCAGCTCATTTCATTTCACAACTAAAAAAGAATTCTTGAGCAACTCACATACATTTCCACCATCGTTCACCTGACTGTAGCTAGGCGACTTTTTGGTTAAACATAAATCTCCTTTGATGCTGTTGGATGTTCAGGAACATTTGAGAAAAAAAAAAACACCCTGGAATTAATACAGCTTATGCTGTAGATGAAAAGAATTCTCTGTCTGCAGATTCAACTCTTGTCACTCTGTCCAATTATTATCCGAGATGTTTAGGACTACGTCCAATTTTTTTTTCTCAAAAAGATGATGCAAAAAGTGTCAACGCAGCCAACACATTCTTTCCCAGACAGGTTCTAATCCTATAAACTGCCCTCACTTGTAGCTTGTAGTGCATCAGAAGCGACAGGAGCCCAAAACTTTATTGAGGCTGTGTTTATTTTAGAAATAACAGGGTTATATTGAGCCATAACAGAGTTTCAGAAGGAGTATCTGGGAGAGTAAAGTATTTCCAACTTGTAACAAATAACAGCCTTTATGACCAACCACAAAAGCTCTTAAAGGTCATGACAGGACGAACGAACCTGTCCATCGGGTCAACAATGACAACAGTAACATTACGCTAATAATAAACATGGTAAATTAGAAAACAGGGCTAGACGTGCAACAGTGCACCTTTACACACGTTACAGTGCTTACAAAAGAGACAGTACATGCCTTTAAGATAAAAGTATACATAATTTATGCTTCTATAAAAGTTTACATTGCAATATTTGGCGCAAGCTCCAATTTCGCATCTTCATATGCTTCTATGCAACTTAATTTATACATGGTGCTCCTGCTAGTGCAGTATTATATATACAGTCATGTGAATAAGAGTTCAAGTAAACATAGAATTCTTTTTTACATATCAGGACATAATAAGAATTAGCCACACACAACCTCAGATGAACAACACCACAGATTCCACTATGTCATTATTTATTTAACAAAAATGAAGCCTAAATGGAGAAGCCATGTGTGAAAAACTAAGTACACCTTTACTGCTTCTGTAGGAATTAAGAGGTTAAGTAGCAGCCAGGTGCTGCTACTCAAATGCACTTGATTAACTGATCATCAGCAAATGTGACCACCTCTAGAAAAGCAGTCTATCGTTCTACAGTGAAAAAGATTATTCTCAAGTGGAAAACATTCAAGACAGTTGCCAATAGTCACTTGAAAGAACATCCCACCAAATTCACCCCAAGGTCAGACCGTGCAATGCTCAGAGACATTGCAAAAAACCCAAGAACTACACTTCAGATTCTACAGGCCACAGTTTGCATGTTAAATGTCCGCGACAGCACAATTAGAAAAAGACTGAACAAGTACGGCTTGTTCGGAAGGGCTGCCAGGAGAAAGCCTGTTCTTTCTGAAACGAACATGTCACCATGGCTTACCTTTGCAAAGTTGCATCTGAGCAAACCACAAGACTTCTGGAACAATGTCCTTTGGACAGACAAGTCCAATGTGGAGATGTTTGGCCATAATGCACAATGCCACATGTGGTGAAAAGCAAACACAACATATCAGCAGAAACACCTCATACCATCTGCCAAGCACGGTGGTAGAAGCCATCTATACGACAGCTAAAGCTTGGCTGACACTGGGTCCCAAGCACTCAAGCAAATCTACAACAGATTGAATTGATTTTGTTAAATAAATGACGTGGCGTAATCTGACGTGTGTTCTTGTTCATCTGAGCGTATTTACCTCATTTTAAGATCGTCTAAGGATCGGATTTCTTTTTATCATTATAACCCATGTTACATAAAACCATAGAATTCAAAGAGGGTGTACTTTGTTTTTCACATGACTGAAAATGAGAAGAGAAAAAAACTTTCTTTCGAAACATTTTTCAGAAAATGACTCATCTATATATGAAAACAATATTATAAATGTATATTTGTGATTTTCACATTCAAACAGTTGTAGCAGGTGTTCACCAGTAAAAAAAAATAAATATTGGCAGCCCACAGGCTGAAAAACACTAGAATAAAGGCTTCTCAGAATTTCAGCATTTCAAGCCCAGTTCCTATTTCAACCCTGGCCAGGCAGAAAGTTTAGAGCCCAGGGACACAGCATTCTTACCACACCTATCTAACAGTAGACCAATGAGGTTTAGTGATGGAGGTCCAACAGTGATCAACTCTTCACGTTCCAGTCTGGGACATGCAGATATACACTTTATGAAGTCTTTGAAGGTGAACCTGTCTCGTTGACATTTCAAGAATTTACAACATCTAATGATCCTCTTGCCAATTTCATTTACAATTCAAACCAAATCTGCAGAACTTCAGGCGAGTCAGGTTTGATAAACCTTGATACCTTCTCAGTATGTGCGCTCTGTGCAAGAGAAACAAGTGTCAAATTCCACACACATTCTGGTTTTATAAGGAGTGATGTCTACATACAAACTAAGCTCGCTTTTTGAACACAGAGATACAGGCATATGTATGTAACTCTAACTGGGGACTAGGTATATTAAAAAGAGGTAGAATGTGTATCTAGGTAATGGGTCAAAAAGCACAAGCTACATAAAGAGACATAAATCATATCTCACCACCATTACAAGCTATTATCGCCACCACGTGGTGACTACATGAGGCACAAACCACATGAGAAATTATGCAGTAAAACCCACATAGACTATAGCATAACTCAGGCCAGCTGTGTTATAGAACAGCATTCACTGCTTGTTCAAAGCTTAATTTGAGTAATGAATTGTATATTTAGGCAAGTATGTGTAAAAGGAGTTTCAGGACATTAAGGAAGTAATCTTCATCCCAATCTGGATCCATCATTGCCACCTGGAAAATGGGGTTCCTTTTGGTTGAAATGCATGTGGCATGAGCCTGGTGCCAGCAAGTGTGTGAACTACAGTGGCCATGAAACCTAAAACATGTCAAAGACAACACCACACAGTCTGGGGCAGGTTCGTTTATTCCTTTCATGCCAATGAAATCTCATATATATATATATATATATATTTAAATAAACTGCAAAATGCTGGTTTTATAACACGGAGACTCGTTTTATAGCACTGGAACTTGTTTGGACGGATTACAGTTTGTGCCAATTAACTGGGCAGGAGGAACTTGGATTGTAAATTGTAATAAAAGAGACTGTTTGTGCTTATGCATGTCTGTGACAAAAAAAATGGCAGGTTAGTCGTAAAAGCCACTATACAAACGCATTATAAATACAATGTCTCAAGGTCCCCCCGGCGTACTGTTAAAATGCCAAACGTTCACAGGGTTAAACGTCCTTTGAAACATCAGGGAACAAGTGCAACATTAAACAAATACGATTAGAAGATGTAAAGGATTAACTAATCCTATTTAAAATAGTACAGTAGAAGTACAACAAAAGACAAACACAAGAGTGCATTAATAAAATGAAAGGAAAAAAAAAATGCTGAAAAGATAATGCACGTTAGTATTACCTCTGGAATTCGAAACACTAAACAAACTGGAATGCTTCTGTGAAATCATTTCACAATTTAAGCCAATGAATATTTTTTGCTGTCATTTTCTGGCAGCAGATCGCTAGAATCCCTTAAAAGATCACTTTATCTGGTTACAGAACCTAGGCAAAGACACCTTGGCTCACCAAGATTTCCACCTTACAGAGAGGTATAGAAGCACAGCCAGACAGGATTTTCAGAGCTACAAGGCTTACTGCGAGCCAGATGGAATCCTCAGTCAGACGGAACATTTTGGGCCAGACAGAATACTCAGAAGCAGACGCAATCTTCAGCTATATTTCAGTTGCCATGTTTCTACATTAAAATGAATAGCACTATTTACAGCAAATGATGGCCATTTTAAAACTATTCCAAGAAAAGCTGCCGAGAAGCAAAAGGCTAACCTGCTCAGATACACCGGGAGATTCCTTCCGAAATAGTCTTCCAATTCTCAAATCGCTGTTTATACTACATTTAACCTCACATATGTATTTTAACACAAATTACCCTAGCTACTTAATAGCTGTCATACAATATTTACCACCATTTTTGGAAATCCTATGTCCGACACATCCACAAGACATTGGTGTGGTTCGTTAGAATAACACAAGGTAATGAGCTCTCTTAACTACTCAGTGTCTTTCTATTTTGAAAGTCTCATTACACAGAGGAAAGTGGACGGTTTCCATTAGAGTAGGAGAAGCCAGTATTCACAGCTGAAGGCCATCATTGGATAGTCCTCTGGTACGTGGGGGAGGGGTCTAGGAGTCGCAAAAGCTGCCATTACTTTTTCAGTGTTTGTACAAAGTTCCAAAGGTCTTTGATCACCTGCAAGGAAAGAAATGGAGAAAAGAATGGAGAGAGCGGGGCAGAGGCAGATGAGAGGGAAGAAACAGAAAGAAAGAATAAGTTATTGAGACTAGAAACAGGTCCCTCTCATATGGGGTCTCATTAGGATGCTTAATAATTAGAGCAGCATGATTCAGTTTTGTCTAAAAAGACCCACATTAGAGTTGCATTAGGATAATGGGTGCTGAAAGACAGAAGGGGCGGGCCCAACGGTCTTGAACATACCAGAACGTATGACTATTGCCTCTCTCTCTCTCTCTCTCTCATATCTCTGCCTGCTGCCTGGACCAAAGTGCTTCCAGAGCTGGTTCCCCACACACACACCTTCTACTCTACATCAGAGAGTACACCTGCTCTGCTCAGAGTTTGGAAAACAGGGCCCTTCAGTAATGGATGCCATTACCCAAAGGCCAAAATGCGTCCTCACAACAAATAAATGGAGCTGACTCAAAGGGCCTCTTCTTTGAACATGTACATACACACAAATACAGATGCACGCAAGCATGCAACCTCCTGCATATACAAGGATGCATGCATATACTACATGCAGAATTTTGCAACAGATCTAAGCGTGTACTCATTTGACCGAAATGTAA
>JAOVVG010000037.1:19550004-19571737 GCA_028566375.1 Leptodoras nelsoni | reverse complement strand
ATACAAGGATGCATGCATATACTACATGCAGAATTTTGCAACAGATCTAAGCGTGTACTCATTTGACCGAAATGTAATTATATTTACAGCAAGGTTATAATAGTTTTGGACTTTTCATTAAAGTTTAGTTTAATTTCATTGTGATATTTTTTTCTCTAATTCTTTATTTCTCTAATTTTTTTATTTATGTATTTATTTACTTAAGCTTAGTTTTAGTTTAGTTAGTCATTAGTCATTAGTTCTAATATCAGTATTAGTTTTTTCATACTTCAGGTTATTTTTCAGGTGCAGGATTAAAAAATGTCAGAGTAAGTATTGTGTAATAAAAACTCAACAAAAATGTTTTCAATTGAACAACTAACTCCAATAAGGTTATTCACTCTTGCAGCACCAGGTGAGTTGAATTTTGGTTCCAGTGAAAAGCTAAACATTTTGAAGGCAATCGAATTGCATAGTCGTGTGGACATCCCAGTCTCAATAAACGGTGGTCGGTGAAAGCAGTCCATTATGGTTCTCTCCCTTCCGGTGGTACCTGGCCGGGATGTGGCTTCGTGTGGTTTTATCCCTTGAGAAGTATTCCACATATTTTATCACCTGCTTCCACTATAAGACACTTGCTTTTATCTTTCTCGCAGTCATATTCAAAGAAATCCCATAAAGGACTCTGCTGCTTTCTCACCACTTTTGCTGTCATCATTTTGCAGGCTAGCGTGGTGAGCAGAAGCAGACTGTAAACAAGAAGTGGCGTCACGGACCATGAGGTGCCGTACGGTGTAACATAAAACTGCTCGAGTGGAAAAATCGATTTCATATCAGTCCATGTGTCCAAACACGAAAACGAATTGTATTCTATCTTTAATTTCAGTACGTTTTAGTTAGTTTTGTAAACACATAATACAGTTCCAGTTCCAGTTAGTTATCGTTTTTTTTTCTTTTAATTACCTTTTTTTTATTTCAGTTAACGAAAATGTTTTTTTTCCAATTTTAGTTTTCGTTATTTCATTCGTTTTCATTAGCGATAACCCTGATTTACAGTTTAATCAGACTTCTACTAGCCAGCAAACCCTTTTGGAAATAAAACAAAGTGTTTTACTGTAGCTCTAGTTGGTAATGCTCCAATAGAGTTATCTATCAAGACTGATACAGTCATCTTCATTAACAAGCTTGTCTTTTTTTCCTGAAGTAGGAAAATCTGTCCAAATACTGATTATGTCTAATCTAGAAGCAAGTCGGTGAGGCCTTGAATGTGCTGAACTGCCTGGTACCAAGAGCATACTTTTATGCAGTTTCTTCATTAGACAGTGCATAAGGGGGTGAGAGAGAGAGAGAAGTAGAGAGAGAGAGAGAGAGAGAGAGAGAGAGAGAGAGACGGGACGGTAAATCATAAGTAGAGACATCAGCCTTGGCGGCTCCCTTCTCTCTGTGCTGCGAGAGGTGCAGTCTTAAGAATATTTCATCGGCTACTCCACAGGCACCGGAGAACCAAAATAAAGAGAACGAATAGCGGGAGGAACAGGCCATGTCAGAATCTCTTTAGCATGTGGCCCCTATGCTGCAAAAAGTCAAGATGCTAATGCACTTGTACTCATGGGTTTGAGAGCCTACTCATCTTTCAAGTGGAAGGATTGAGTGAGTTTGGTTCGTTCTTAAATACACACCTCTACAGGACAACAAGGAGCTATTAGTGTTGAAAAGATGAGGCATGAGCTTTACTTAACTTGTGAATACTAAATGGTAAACCAGAAGGCATAAGTTATGGTGATACTTACTTGTTTATCAGAGATCTTGAAAGCGCTCTTGGCATAGTTCTCAAATTTCTGCTCTGTTTTTGGAAATGGCTTGCCCTGTTCAGAGAAAAACATTTTTAAATAGCGTAAATTTCAGCACCTCGCTCCTCCACTGAGCTTGGAGATCTTGCTGAATTTCGGCCAAATCATCACTCTGTTGACGAATAGGCTCGACTGCAGGGTGTTGGAAGGTCATACGCTTGCGGAACCTAAGTTCTAATACAGTTTATGTGACTGCTCATGTAAACAACTTGAAACATCTATATCTACATGCACCCATTCTGCTGTATTCACACTATCTTAAACCAAACATCTTCATTCTTTATTACTGTTATGATAATCTAAAAAGAACAGTCAAAGGTCAAGCAAGCACATTTTCTAATAATTTGCACATGCTCATATTCCCCATAGTGGCAGAGATTTGGCAGATAAAATCAGCGCAGTCCTTCATAGTATGACTCAATACCTAATCATCTAGGGGTTCAAGGTGATGGTGAGGATGATTAGCATGATTACAAGGCTCTCCGTGTGCAGCCATCATCATCAGCATCACACTAATCCTCACTGGAGCTCATTTGGCCAAGGGCATCAATGCCCATCTATATGTGGTAAGTCTGTACATGTAGAGGTCAGATCTGATCACTTGTTGATAGGCTGATTGAGGAACTGACTTGGCTGTCTGCCGATGGGATGAGACAATCTCAACAGCATGAAGACGAGAGAAAATGATCACTCAGGATAATAAAAAAGAATTATTAACATCTGACTATCACACTGGCTAAGTCGTAGCAGCTACCATGATTTATAGTAAGTTCAAATCAGAGCCCATTGTCTACCAAAAGAGAATATACTGAGATTCACACATAAGCTTATGTTTGTCACTGATGTGAACAAACATCATGTAAACAGATAATGTATGCTGTGAAGAACATCTCAGTTTCTACTGTGAAATCTCAAACTGTATCTCCTTGTAGTCAATATGCAGTAAATATAAGTGAATCACCCAGGAACATCATCAAATCAGTCATAATTTAATCTCGTTTTAATCTTCCTAATCTTCAGAAGATAGTCTCAATAAAGAAGGGAAACGCTGCACTGAGAGCTGAAAAGTGAATCTGAGTTAAATCTAAGTCAAAACTCTGACAAAGGTTGGCTTGTTTTTATACTGTAGGTAACATGAAACATAAAAGTTATGAGTAAAACATCAGCATGGAAGATTAAAGATTCAGTGGAAATAAACCAGGAGAAAGGAATCAACAAGTACAGGTTAATGTAGTCAGTAGTGTGACAGGCAGAGAATGAATTGTGTATTTTCTTACCTCTTTAGCAGCATTTGCTAATCTGTTCTTGACCTCACTTATGCTGGGCTTGCTTGGGGTCTTCCCAGAAGGTCCTGCTCCAGTCTTGTCTTTCCCCTTTATTGTAACCTGTGAATAAACAAACAGCTTAATCTGTCTGTCATGAGTGCAGCTCTTGTGTGTGTGCAGGTTTGCTTCCATCATGTATATGCAGTCCTACTGTGCACTTACACTCACTGTTCACTTTAACAGGAACACCTGTGCACCTGCACATTCAAGAAGTTATCTAATTATTCGATCACGCGGTGGCATAAAATCATGCAGAAACGGGTCGATAGCTTCCGTCGATGTTCGCATCAAACCTCAGAATGCACGGAAAGCATGTGAACTCTGACTTCAACCAAGAAATCATTGCTGGTGTCAGATTTCTGCTTTGGGTTTTTCAGAACCTGATGATTTCCTTGGGATTTTCATACACAACAGACTTCACACAAAGTGGGATCAAACCTTGCTGATGAGAGAATCTATAATCCCTCTTTACGACTGTGGTGAAAAGTAAAGCACCTTGGCACGGACAAAACATTGACCCTTGAGGTGGATGGGCTCAGACCCAAACTGGAGAAAGCCGGAATAAGACAAGGTAATTTGTGTTTTTTTTCTTCTTCTTTCTGTGATCCTCTTCCCATAACAGCCTCAGATTCCTGTTCGTGGCTGACAGGAGTGGAACCCAATGGGGTCTACTGCTATTGTAGCCCATCCCTCTCAACATTTGGTGTTTTGTGCATGCTGAGATGCTTTTCTACTGGTTGTAAAGAGTGATTATCTGTGTTAGTACACTGATCGATATTACAATTAAACGACTGGCAGTTGAAGTCATTAACGTAGATTGTGTAGTTATAATGGCACTTGTCACGGGGTGGGATACATCAGGCAGCAAGTGAACAATAAGTTCTCAAAGTTGATTTATTGGAAGCAGGAAAAATGGGCAAGTTTAAGGACACCTATTCATGACATCGATATTCCTTAATGGCAGCGGCCTTTTCCAGCAGGATATTATACCCTGCCACTCTGCAAAACGTTCAGTTGGATCAAGCATCTGTTGGATGTGCTAGACAAAAAAGTCTGATCCATGAAGGCCTCACATTACAACTTACATTTAAAGGATCTGCCTTGTCATCTTGGTGCCAGATACACACCGTGCCTTGATGGGTCAGAGCTGTTTTAGCAGCACCACCGGGACATACACACTATTAGGCAGGTGGTTCTAAAGTTATAGATGATCAGTGTATATCCTTCCTGGCAGCTTGTACAAATCTGGCCATTTTCCTCTGATGTCTGTTCTCAACAAGGCATCCACCCACAGGACTGTCAATCCCTTTTTTGCACCATTCTATGTAAATTCTAGAGCATCATCTGTGTGAAAATCCCAGTAGCCTTCTGAAATACTCACAGCAGCCCCAACCCCCCCCAATCTGGCACCACCAACCACATCATATTTGAACTAACACATGACATGTTTTCACCCGTTCTGATGTTCAATGTGAACTGCCATGTGATTGAATAATTACGAATATATAACTGCATATACATTACGATCAGGTGTACAGGTGTTCCTATTAAAATGGATGGTAAGTGTACATGTGTAATGTTATTCTGTTGATTGGGCCACATGAGCACACGCAGAGAAAAAGGTTTTTAATTAAGTATGAAACGACATACTGCTTAAAACATTATTAGCCCTAAGTTTAATTTGCAGTATTATTTTAACAGCTCAGTGTTTTCTGCAGAATATAACGTGCAAATTTGAAAAGTGACTGAAATGTTGGCAAAGGAAAAATGCCAAATACTGCTGATCTATCATCAGTCCTATTCTCAACAAACTGATTCTTGATTTATGTTGAGAAAACCCCAATGGCAAGGGCTGTCATTGTGTTGTTGCCAGGAATCAGTCACTGAAATCAATCTAAGCCTAACAGCACCAGGCTCTACTTAGTTCTATTAACTAATGGCCCAGTCAACCCAAGCAAGGGTACAGGAGTTGGATTAACGTGAAAAAGGACACAGAATTCTCTACTAATGACATGACAGCACATTCTGACAAATATGGCGGGGTACAAATTATCCTTTTATTACTTCTAAGCAGGAGAGAACAAGCCCAAACTGCTCAGCAGCAACGAGGGTAGGGACTCCATGCCAAAAGAAGACATAAAAGAGTTGTTTTTCAGTGTCAGGATCCTTGTTTCCCAATGCCTCACTGTGTGAAAGAGGTCATGTGATCACAATCGCAGAAACAGAAATAGAGATCACCAGAAGTGAATATTGGCTGCACAACTACTGAACAAGTTATTAACTGATAAATAAATATTTAGCAATTATCAATGTAGTCACTTCTCCACAAAGTATCTGCCTCAAAATTTGATCGCCAGTTAAACACCAGGCTTTATGGACATTTGTTTTATTACAACATTATAACACTAAATAATTCTTGATGTTACACTCTGTCATGGAATCAGTTGCAGCGCTGCATATAATTTTGATTTAATATTTATTTAGTCATTTTCCATTTCCGACAAATGTATTAAAAACCAATGAAGCTATAACAGGAACTGGAACTACATTAATATAAGAATAATTATATTTTTGATTATATTCGATTTTGTAATACTGGGAAAATTAATACAAATAATAACCGTTCAGATTCCAAAATGTTAACTGCTCTCTTACAGTAGCTATTGAGGTCCTGTTTGTATCTAAACTGATGGCTACAAAAGCCCACTTGTCGTTTTCTTCAACTTGTTTTATGCAAGGTGACAAAGTCAACCCATAGTAAAGGATGGCACATTCACAACCCTTGTGTATTACACAACTAATGGCCTGTCTATACATGCTGCACAGCCTGGAATCCACTCTGATTGCAGGGTTTCACTGATGGACAGAGCCCTGTTCTTACAACTGCGAGATCAGGGAATTGAAAGAGAAAAAGCATGAGAATTAATTACAGAAGACTTTATATCTTATCTTAATTCTTGACTAAACTACTACGTTAACCACAAACTCTAAAAAAAATCCTTTCTTCCCTCTTTAAAGAAAGAGATCAAAAGGTATCAAATTGTGTCAGAGATCAAAAGGTATCAAATTAAAGGACAAATGCCCATGCGCTCACACACACATGCTCTTACAGCGCTGGCTATGGGCCATGGAGGCCTGGTGTGGTGCAGTCATTATAAAGCTGCATGTTTTTTTTTTCTCAGGAGAGGACAGCTGTGGAGCAGAGACAGCTGATAGGCAGAGAGTGCAGCCAGCTTTTTAATTTGCGCCAGACGCTGATTACAGATGCCAGGGGACAACACTTAATCACTAGCACACCAGCATTTGATGTAATCGTCCATCCTGCGCACACAGACGCACATGCACACAGCCAAGGCACATCAGTATGTTCTCTCTGACACCAATGAGTGCCAATTCATGTAGGGTTTTTGGAAGTTGTAATTGGGAGCAAAACTTTGGAACTTGTTTCCAGCCAGGAACTGGGAACACTGACGGGAATCATTACTATCATCATGGACCTGATTTATGGTACTGTGCCTGTGAAGGATGGAAGGTTAAAGTGCAGTGACCTGTTTATTTATATAGTAATGCTGAACCACGGGGCACATAGGTAAAGCCAGCCAAAGATTTCTGGCAGGTATTTATACATGCAGCTAATGAATGAGGGTTTTATTGCCATATTAGTAGGTGTTAAGTGACTTCTGCTAGTTGCTTGCCAGGCCACAAACAAAAATTACTGAATGGTCCACTTTACCAGCTTGCAATAAATAAATCTGCCTTGATTTTATAGATTATTTTACAGTTATGTGCAAATCAAGGAAGCTGGTTTAGCATTGGAAGATGTTTTAACTAACCAGGGGTAAGTAAAACTAAAAATGTTATTAGTTTCCTTATGCTTTTATACAAGGTCTGTCTGGAAAGTAATGAAAATTTTATTCATTTATTTACTGAAACAATTTACAATTCAATATCATCACCTTCAAAATATGATCCTTGTGAACGTACACGACCCTCCCAATGCCACTGCAATTGTTGGTAGCAGTGCTTGAAATCAACTGTCAGGGTGTTCAGAGTCTCGGTCGTGGCTCTACTAATGTTCTTTTTGTCGGCGTGGTGGCCTTTCAAACGGGTTCTAATCTTGGCCTTCAGGTATGAACTTTTTAAGGTCTGTCTCTTGAGAATCGAAAAAGACGATGAACAGTGGTTTTATTTTGATTTGCTCATGCAAGCTTTCTTCGAGCGAGGTGAAGTCGTCGTGTGCTGTTCAGCACTTTGTCTTTTTGTGTCAGGATCGTATTCGAACACCCATGATTCGTCTCCAGTGATCGGTCTGTTCAGGAAACTGGGCTCTCATGTTAAATGATCCAATATTTTCTCCAAGCTCGCTTGCATTGTTCCAGTGATGAGGCACTTCAACTGGGTTTCACAAAGACAAATGTTAGAAGGTTAGAAATGCAACTGAAACGCGTCCTACCATTTATCTGAGATCTCACTCTAACTGACCTTGAACCACCATCCCCATGTGTAAGCCCTACGGAGCGCAGGAATTTAATTCTCATTACTTTCCAGACATACCTTGTATTAAAAAATAAGAGTGACGTGCATTAGCTCTCAGTTATCCTGAAGGGTATTGTAATCACCAGACAGAGGTTTTACTCCAGCAGTTGATAAGCATTTTATGAGTCTCCCACCTGTCTAGAAACAGTGACATCATTAATCATCTGTTCCTCATCAACTCTCTCACAAGAGAACTCAGTCACCAAGGCAGCTTAGAGAGACCCTAAACAACCTGTTTTGGATCTTTCAAAGAGCATGACTGCTGTACATGTCCAAACTAGTGAGACTAGCTCATTCAAGCTCATTTTTGGAATCTCGTGTAACTTTCCCGCAGTGGTCTGAACAGTAATCGAGCACAATGGACATACAGCAGAGGGTGTTGATTGTTAAGAAAAAAGGTTGTCTGACGCATTATAATCACAGAGTACTGGGTTTCCGCTGTCCTCAGGGCCTGCAGGAACATCAAACACCAAACTCTAATGAGGACTAATGGCAGAGGAGTGGCCCATCGGAAATCACTGTGAGTGTGTGTGTGTGTGTATGTGTATGTGTGTCTGTGTGTGTGGGCATGTTTTTATATCTTGGTGGGGACCAAAAATCCCAACAATGATAGGAATATCTACTAATTTTGACCTTATGGGGACCTTTGGCTGTTTTATTGTTTTTTAACAAAAATAAAGAAAATAAAAGAGCCAAAATGTTGGCTTTTTGTTACTGTGGTTAAGGTTATTGTTAGGCATAACATTAATTATCTGCATTAAGAATTATATCAATGGAAAGTCCTCACAGGAATAGCAAGACAAAACTGTGTGTGTGTTTCAGAGATGGATAAATTGTGAAATCTTGGCAGTATTTCCTAAAAAAACTCTTAAAAACATACTTTTTTAAATTTACCTAAACATGCACACATAAGCAGGTGTGCCCACACACATGCATGTGCACGCACACACACACACCCACCCACACACACACACACACAGACACACTGCTCCAGGCTGTACCAGGGGATTAGGACTCCTCACAACAAGCTTCTCTAAACCAAATAAGGCACTAATTTGCCCTTTTTATTGTTAGGTCAAGTGAAGAGCTACCAGGAGCAATAGGAAACCAGGTTTGTTAAGAGCGGGAAACTAACTGGTGTGGATATGTGGTATCTATGTTGGTATGTACATGAGTATGTGGCTATATATATTAAAGGTGATACAAATACCACGGGTAGAAGTCGAGCCTGAACTCAAGGACTGTTTTCCATAAGTCAGAAATGCTTATCTATAAGTGGAATGTATGGTCAAGTTTTTGTCACCAATATGTAATGACATTAAATGCATATTTGATTTAATATAATGCTGGTTTCAGACAATTAACATTTAACAGACAGCTAGGAATATATCCATTGTTAGTACCAAGTGGAATTTCTGCCCATTCTTGCTGTGTACAAGACTACATGGTCACTGTTGTCTGATTCTCCTCTTCATGATGCACCATAAATTTTCAGTAGGAGACAGATCTGGATTGCAGGCACTCAATGTCTATGAAGCCATGCTGCTGTATCTCATGCCACCAGTATAAGCTTCTGTTTCAATATTACCTTTGGGTATATACCCTTCATGTAGATCACACACGCCATGGGTCCTGATGCACCACCAAGCCTTGTCAGACTGCAGCATTTGGCACTTTTCCTTGGTAACAGTCTGGATGATCTTTTTCATCTTTGGCACGTACAATCCAAGCGGAAATGTGGACTCCTCTGACAACATAACATGTTTCCACTGTCTTTCGGTCAATCTCAGCATTTCTGTACAAAATAAATATATGACTTCCTCTTTGCATAATACAGTTTCAGTTTGCATTTCTTGATGCAGCAGCAGACTGCGTTAAGTGACAATGATTTTTAGTACTCCCGAGCCCATGTGTCTATGTCCATCGCAGCAGCATGATGGTTTCACAAACAATACCACCTGAGTGCTCGATGGTCACACACATTCAGCAACGGTTTCCACCCTTGACCTTCATGCACCAAGATTTCCCCTGACTCCCTGAATCTTTTCATGATATGATGAACTATAGATGGTGAAACCTAAATTCTTTGCAATGTTGGGCTGAGAAACATTGTCTTTGAACTGACTGACAATTCTCTCATGAAGTTTGGTGCAAAAGTGGTGAACCACAACCCATCCTCGCTTACAAAGACTAAGCCTTTAGTGGATGCTCCTTTTATACTCAATCTTGATGACGTTGACTGTTACCGGTTAAACTGCTGTTTGTGAGCTTTCCAGAACAGTGTTACTTGTATAACCTTTTCAGGCTTATTTTGCCTCTGTCCCAACATTTTTCAGTATCTTGCAGCTGTCAGTTTCTAAATTTGTTTATATTTTACACAAAGAATTATGTTCATCAGTGAAAACAAAGTCATTTTATCTGTTAAATAAAGCTACAAGTAAATTAACAAATTATAGATTTCAGTTTTTATTGTATTTTTAGAAACTGTCCCAACTTTCTGGGAATGGGGTTTGTATATGTATGTGTGTGTACATGTGTGTGTGTGTGGACAATCTCTAGAACAGAGTCTGTTCTGAAAATCTAATATGGATATAATTGCCAATGTAAGTCAGTTATCCATCTCTGTATGTCTGATTAAACAAGCAGTAAAATCCAGTCCATGCAAAATGACATCACACAAAAGGTTTGTCTGCACATGCAACTGTGTACTGAGAAGAGTGGATTCCAGGGAATCAGGTTGAATTCTGGCAAATTTGTTTTAGATCCACAGAATAAACTACTCTGCCAGAGTTTGTTTTTTCAGAATAAACCACAATGATCCTTATGATCAGATGTTTTTGGAGCACGGGCATATAGCTCTTTAGAACACGTTTGCAATTATGGATTACATTTGGTACCAAAAATATAAGATCTGTCAGGAAAATATTCTATATCTTTTCATCACTGACCACCAGGGTAGCTTCCTTAGGAATGTCTTGAGTTTCACCATTTGCTTATGTCCTTGCTAATAGCAAAGTTGTCATGTGATGACTACTTCGTAAAGCATGCAACCTAATGGCATGTTGTTTGTTCAGCCATGCTCCAGTAGAGTTGGACAATGGTTTTTATCAACACCACATTGTTTGGGACATATGTCACAAAGCATCCAGTGGAGAGACAGTTTGCCTCGATATACAGCCGACATGAGAAGGCATATGATAAACAGATGTAGTGCTACTAGGAAATACATTCATCAACAGGCACAGAGATCCTACAGGTAGTCCTTCAAGCTATGGGAGTCATGGCAACAGGGCAAGGCAAATCACTGGGACTGTTAATGCAGATGAGCAGTTGTCATTGTCAGAGGCTGGTAAAAACACACTGTGCCAGCTGCCATTGGTATCTGGACAGGTCTTTGGCGTGCAGGCCCAGGAAGCATTAAACGATTGTCTCCTCCTGTCTGAGACAAGAGCAAAACACATGATGCAACAGATTGCCCTCAGGCATTTGTCTGTAGCAGTGCATTATTCCCACAGAGTTGGATTTCAAAGACCACAACAGTGGGTGGTAAACAAACAGTTGGTTTGTAACTATAGAACTGAAGGATGCATGTTTCCACTTTTCAATTGCTGTGAAGCACAGACAATTCCTCCATTTCCACATAGACATGACATATCAGATCAGGCTCCCTTGTTCTGGGCAAGTTTCAACAAACAGGGTGTTTACGAAATGTCTGAGCTTCCCTAGAGTCCCTGCAACATTGAGGTCTAAGCATACACCCCTATCTGGACAACTGGCTGCTGTGTGGACAGTGCCAATAGCAAGCGACAAAACAGACAGAGCTCCTGACCTCGCATGTGGAAGCTCTTGGATTGGAAGTCAATTACAAAAAGGGCCATTTGACACCTGGGCAATTCTTCTTCTTCTTCTTCTTCTTCTTATTATTATTATTATTAACATTTTGTGTTTGTGGTTCTACTTAATAATTTTTTTTGGAATTCTTTTCATGAGGAGACAGTTTTAGTAAAAAGTGTGCATTGTAAAAGTCTTTTAATCAATTGGAGTCCTCACACTCCATGAGCTGTGGAACATCATCCACCATGACAGATGATCAGAACAGAAGAACCAGATGGTCATGAGTTCAAATCCCACCACAGTGAAGCTATGCAAGGCCCTTAACCTTCAACTGCTCAGTTGTGTAAATGAGATAAATGTCGCTCTGGATAAAGGTTTTATTCAGTAGGGTTTAAATGCAGTAATTGTGAATGTAAAACAGAGTTTGTGTGTCAGCAGAAGACAATACATTATCATACTGAATCTATAAAAAAGTTGTTGGCCAATTTGTATCCGAGACAGATTTCTTTGTCAAATGAAGAGTTACTGGATTCAGACATTTCAGAGACAATTACCAGCAGTAAAAAAAAAAAAGAGTGTGAACTGAGAATTCCACCTTATAGGATATATGAGATGTGTTATATAAGGGACTACAGTCATACACTACTGTGAATGTATGTGTCAATATACTTAAAGACTGTTGGCACAATATTCCTCTAGGTGATGTCTTCCTGGGAGAGGATACTGCCAATCCTTTAACAAGCACTGACAAACATAATTTTGGTCAGTGCACCAAGCTGTTTGTGCCCATTTTCAGGTACAACCAGGCTGCATTCTGCATGAAAAATCTTGTGTTACACACAAATCTGCCTCTCCCTCATGCATATTCATCTCAAGGGAAAGATGCAGGTCAATGTGAAAAAAAATAAGAAATGTGAAGTTCAGCTGATTACATATTCCATTTGATGTATTAAACTTTGAATAATTAGTAGTACCCAGTTTTACGCATGATATTGTCTGCTTTGTAAAACCAGCTGTGAATTAGAGTTATGCTAGTGTTACCAGGAGCATGATGTCCATCAGAAATGGACTACTATTAAACTGATGTTGAGAGCTGTTTTTCCCCATTTATTATATACTTACGAAACACTGTGCACTGATAAACAATCATTTTGGTACACACTTTGGTACATGAACTATTTAGGCAACCTACCTGTTTTAATACTGCTTGTCTATTGGGCTGCTTCTGTGACACATCGTGAGCTCATTTTGCATTTGCATCGAGTCTCGTTCTGTGTGATGCCTCCTCACACGTGTACATCTGGCACTCGTGTCTTAATACTATGACCATTTTTGACATTGATTATTAAATACAAGCTGAGGTATTTTAAGCCTGCTATCACAATGAGTATTATAATAATAATAATAATAATAATAGCTCAGTGGATTTGGGACTATAGTGTCCTGTAGGAATCAGTTTCATGTTTGCAATCATCTCAGCTCTGGTGTTTGTTTAAAGTCTGAATTCTGTTGTACATTTGTATTATGTTTAAAAGCCATAGATTTTTGTTCTTTATCTTTATTAGACTAATCCCTGACAGCCATTGGGGAGCAACTTTTTCTACTTTAAATTGATGAAATCTTGGCTTGTCTCAACAAAGAGCAAGGCTTCAGCTTTCCTATTCAGACTGTAGTCTTTAAAGCTATTTTCTAGCAAAAGCTGTTCTCATATTTGAAAAATAATCATAAAACCTAGACAAGATACACTGGCTAAAGTTTAAATGCAAAGATGTTCAATCTGGAAAAATGCATTCTTTGACATTTAAACTAATTTAAACTAATCTCAGTCTAAGGATGTAAAATCTTAGTTAACATGTTATGGGGAAACCTACCTGGCTCTGAGGCTTCCCTGGTTTGTCATCTTTTTTTCCTGGTGAGCCATTCTGTTTGTCTGCACTCTTCTTTTTCTCTGGGGCCTGGCCAGAAAGACAACACATTACAGACTTTCAATCCTGAGCTAAAACAAAAGAACATGTGTCAGAAACAAAGAATCCCTCCAAGTGACAGCGTAGCTGTCTATAATGTCAAACAGTACATTGTGACAGAGACCCTGAGGTTCCTGAGGTTCTGATTGACTCATTCTTTATCTGTGTAATTGAATACTCTTTTATGATCTTTTTTCAGGGAGGTTGTCAGTAAGGAGTGATAAAAGTGCTCTGCAATTTGTGAAGTGTGTTGCCTGTCGAGTCATGGCCTGGAGGGCTTACACCACACTGTCACTCCTCAGCTCTATGGTGGGAGAGGGGGAGAAAGATGCAAACACAAAGAAAGAGAGGAAAAAGAGAAAGAGAAAGGTGAGGGAACATGTTAGGAGTTTGGTGGGAGAAAGAGAAAGGCAAGTGAACATGCATGAAAAAGCCAGAAATGAGAGCTCGAGTTAGACCTGAAGTCTAGAAAAAGAGGGAGGGAGAGGGATAAAGGAATGAGAGGGCAGCAAAAAATGAGAGAAAGACTGAGTTAAATGAGTGTGTGAAAGCAGTGTTCAGCTGTCAACTCACACCCCCTTAGGGCAGGAATCAGCACTCACAAAGCAGGTATGCACTCTAAGACTTTGATCTCTTCACACACACATACACACACAAAAACTATTTCTCAGACGTTACTGAACATATATCTCCTTTACCCCATTTTCTCGCTCACACACCACGCCTCCCACACACATGTTAATTCACACATACAAGACACACATGTACACATACACGTACACATACAGAGACACACACACAAACACACACACACACACACAAGCTGTACAAGCCCACTTCCAGACATGCCAAACACAGTCTAAACACAAAAGCCAGGTGCTGAAGGAAAGACTTAACTTAGTGACAAGACGGAAGAGGGGATGGAAAGAGCAAGAAATGAGAGATCGGAAAGAAGAGAAAAAAGGGGTTTTGAGTAATGCCATGCCATGCTGAGTGACTTGACCTCTTACTGTATTTAGTGCAGATGCCTGCTGTGTGTGTCTGGCTGGCCAGTAGGCATTTAGCCAGATTACAGAGGACTCCAGTTATTATGCTCCAAACTGCATGCTTACAGCTCAAAAAACAGATGGGGCTGGATCAAAAGTGTTCATCACTACTAAGCACATGCCTCTGATGACTGTCCAAAAGGTTCTAAGCTTGACTTGGAATAATTTTAAAATGTTCGTATTTAATATATAAGAAATTATACTGCATGACACAATATTACAAAATGTTTCATCTCAGCGGAACATAAGGAATGAGTGTGTTACCAGCGTGTTTTGGGTGCAACTATTTTTTTAGCATTATCCAATTCTTGGCGGACAACGTATATTCCCTGGATAATGCAATTTTTCTACATCTGATGAACCAAAATCCACAATGAATAGCAACATGTTTAGCTCCAAATCCTCTTGTAAGGATGAATCCCAAGGAAGAAAATTCCATATATACAGTGTATATATATATATATATATATATATATATATATATAAATTAAAAAAAGTTTTTAAACAGGTACGTCATATTCATCACTTCATATGTCTATACACTTATGGTTTCAGTTTCCTAAGTAAACTTCCTAATTGGATGTAATAATTGCACATGATGCACATGATGATAGTGTGTTTCTGAAGAACCCACTAGTAAATGATGTGAGTCCAGTGTCTCGGGTAATACTAAATGAGTGAAAGAAGAATTTCAGACACAGATGTTGTCTCGGTCTCTGCTGATCTTTATCTCCCTTCACACTTCTCTCCGCTCTAAGGCAGACACTGGCACCTGCTGGCCACACTTATCGCTCACAGTACTTTTTTGTCGCAAAGACAGAACTACAGGCATTAACAAAGTCTCCTCTGAAAGTATTAGAATGCTAAGGAAAGTTTTTTGTTATACACTAAAGACATGGGTTTGAGATCGAAAAATGACTGAGATGATAGATCAGAATTTCATCTTTCCTTTCCTGCCATTTACATCTAGATGTGTTAAACAACCTTGTGGCACCTTTTGTAAACTCACCCATTTTCAACGGATCAAAACTCCTGGAATATGCGAATGACAGGCGTTTCTTGTTGCCCAGGTATGCCCTTGTAAACTGACTGCTTAAACAATTAATAGCTCTTAATGTCTATTCTTGCTTTGAACCCCGGGTTTCACCTGTGCCGATTGCATTGGTTGTTAAAAAGGATAAACCAACATAGAACCAGACAGCTGTTTATAGGAAAAAAGCAAGCCATTTTGAAGTTGATAAAAGAGGGAAAATTTTTCAGAGCGAGTGCACAAACATTGGGCATAGCCAATACACCAATCTGGAATGTTCTGGAAAAGACTGAAACTATTTGTGAACTAACAACCAGACATCAAACAGGTCAAACAGCAGTTGATGGCAGACACACTGTGAGAGCTGTGAAGAAAACCCAAAAACAATAGTCCGTGACCTCATCAACAGCCGTCACAAGGCATGGGTGAAGGTATCACAAGTCACTCATCGAAGAAGACTTTGAAAGCAGAAATATAGAGGCCAAACCACAAGATGCAAACCACTCAACAGCAGTAAGAAACTGGACCGACTGGAATTCAGAAAGAAATACAGTTATGTAGATAAAAGTTCTGAAACCAAGATTAAACTCTGCCAAAGAGAGGAGGAGAAAGTGGACAGTTTTACACTGGTTAAATTAACAAAGGTTAACTAAAAAAAGCTTAACTAAACTGATTTGATCTCCTGAAGAGGAGACTGAAGGAAGAAGCCTAGGGCCCTGTTATTTCCACTATGCAGAAAGCATAGATGGAATCACAGAATTCAGTAAGTAAAATGGAAATCACAGTTAAAGCAAGTTAAGCAAAACTGCACAGAATTTTACGTTTTCAAATAAAATGGCAGGAAATAAATATATTTATTCGTTAGCATTATAGGCAACATTTTTGTGATTTGCATTCTTGGTGAATCTCATTATATCAACTTCTTGTGTTTGGCGGTTTTAAAATCGATACAGATTTCACAGTCAAGGCGAACTGATGCATACCTCTGCTTTTGTGAACCAAGCAGGAAATACCGTCACTTTTTGAAGACCAGCACAGGAGAACAAACCTGGCCACTGGTGCAACATGTGAATATTCTTAGAATGACCATAACACAAGTGGATTACTGCCTGAATACAAGTAATGTAACCCAGAAACTGGAAGGTAATCTCCCCTTAAATACGGTTGCATTTTTTTTCATTCTATAAAATTCAATGAAAATTTGTGGTCTTTGGGGTTAGAACCCTGTTGTACGGTGATGCAGGAGGAGACACAGGAGGCTGGTGAAATTTTACCAATCTCTGGACATTTAATTATATTCATAAGATAGACATATGATTTACCTGTATACTTTAATAAGATTAAAAAAAAAAAAAAAAGGAAAACAGAATCCTGCAAAAAAAGAAGGATTTCATAGGGCGTTACAAACCCCACAAAACAAACCACAACTGAAGCTGCAGGACAACCCTGGCAGAGCATCACAGAAAAAGAATGGAGCTGTCTGGGCTTGATACAGATATTGCAAGCAAGGGATATCAAGTCTGTCAGTTCCAATACAGAGTTGCTCCGCTAAAACCAGGGCTGTCTGTCACTAAAAGGGGCCATGCTTAGTACATTTAGAGCAAGAAAAAAAGGTTGATCTAAAACTCAAATATCTTTAGTGTATAATAAAAACAATAGAAATGGCCATGTCATTCCAATACTTTTGGAAAGTGGAAAGTGAAAATCACATCATTTTGCTATTTAGTAGTCTCCCTATTAGTGTTTATAGTGTCTAGATTTTTTTCAATGTTTTTTTTTAGTTTTTATTTTGTTAAATAGTTTTTCTCTTAGGTCAATGTGCACATCTGGTGGGTTTACAGGCAGAGAAAATTTAGAAAAACTGGGATGTTTTGATGTTGATGCCATCACCTACAGCAGACGTTCTTCTGTGCTTATCCCAAGACTTATACAGTATATACTTATTTATACTTAATTAGATCTTCTACTGTATACACTAAGAACGTATAATCCCATTATGTTGTGTCACCCAGAAGAACCCGGCTTCCTTCTGAGTCTGGTTCCTCTCAAGGTATCTTCCTCATGACATCACAGATATTTTTGTTTCCACTGTCACCTCTGACTTGATCATTAAAAGATCTAAAACTACACCTGGAAATTTCTTTAAATACAATTCAACTGATTTGAAAGACTTACTTTTGGTGAGGGTTTCACTGGGCTTGGTGCAACTGGCTTTTCATCTTCATCATGTCTAAAATATACAAAACAATTCAGATTTCAATTTGCTAATATGTATGCAATTAATGAGTAATTAATGATATCTTGGTGTAGACAGGTCCATAAATATTTGGGCACTTACAAAATAATGATCATGTCTAGCTGTCTACCACAGTATGCTGGAATTGAAATTAGATCATAAATATAAGGTCAAGGCACAGGCTTTCAGCTTTAATTTGGCAGCAAACTAGGTGAATGTAGGAATAGTAGTGTAGGAATTAAAGCACTATTTTATTTGTGGTCCCCCAGAGTTTTAAGGGATCAAAAGAAATTACTAACAAACTAACAAGCATAAACTGAACTGTCATTTTTAATATTTGGTTGTAAAGATTTTGAAAGGATTATTCTGTCATTTCCAGTTGTTTTCCTTTGTTCTGTGTGCCTTTTGAGGTTCCTGAGCTCACCAGTGTGTTCTTCCTCTCCAAGAATGTATCAAATAATTGATTTGGCCACAAGTAATGTTTTTGCTGTCTCTCTGATGGGTTTGTGCTGATATTTCAGCCTAATGATGGCTTGCTTCACTGGGAGTGACAACTCTTTGGATTGCATACTGAAATTTAACAGCAACTGATTCCAGATGCAAGTGCCACACATGATAGACCATACATCTTTTTTTTTATGGAAATGAAATAATGAAGGAATTATGCACACCTAGCCACATAACTGCTGTATAGCCAAATGTCCAATTACTCTTTATCCCTTAAAAAAAGGACCAAAAGTGATACAACTGCATAAATGTGCTGTAATTCCTACACTCTTCACATGATATAGATGTAAATAACCACAAATTACAGCTAAAAGGCTTGGATGCAAAGACGTATTCATGGACCAGCCTGTACACACTCACAAGTCATACATACATCTGAGTAAAGCATAAACATGGCTCTAGATATCCCAGTATCTTCTGTTTATTCAAAATTCATAAGTCCCGGGCTCACAAAATAGCAGTCCGGGCAGGCATTCTTCAGATTTTGGTAGCTCAAAATGAATTTTTTAAAAAAAATACATTTTTATGTATAAAAGTCAATATATTTGAGAAAGCAGTAAAAACATACATTTAACAAGCACAAACTGCAGGAATCAAACTGTGGTCAAGTAACATTTGAGCTGATCTAGATGAAATATTGGTGTACATTCATGCTTTGACTTTGACAGCTGTCACATTTGGATTTTCACACGCGTCAGTAATTTCATGGGCTTTAAGATTTTCATTCACTGTGCATGTATATAAACTCACTCACTAGTAAGAGCAACAATTAATGTAAATAAATGAAGTAAGGATAAGTCTTCCAGACCCAGGGTCCTGCTCAGAACATTTGGCAAACAAATGTTGTTTGCCAACTGCCATGTTAAAGGAAGATGAAAGAGAAGAAAGAAACTCACCCTATGTATGCTCACGGCTCAATCCGTGGACTGTCAATGTTTGCGCAGAAACAAATGTATAAACTTGCGATTAAACTTCAATTAAAACTGAATTCACGTTGTGATGTAAATGCTATACTATGAGATATACACGTTTGTTCTTTATTTCCACAAAACAGTGTTGAGCTCAGATTTTTTTTTAACTCTTTTGCATAGAATGCTGGCCTCAAACACATCCCGAGTAACGTTACCTCTCTGATTAATGCGTATGTTTCCGAGCAGACAAACCGTCATCATCATCAACAAAAGAGTTCTTCATTCTGTGGTCAAAGTTTTTCCTCCAAATGGCAGAAAAGAGCAGAGAAGGCGAACAAATGACAGAATTTTATTTCGTTTAGTGGATCACGTCGGGCAAGGGCATCGTTACATTTTGGTAAACCAACGGCTACTAGACTGCCCTGAGATGTCAGGCTAGCGATTTTGTGAGCCCTGAACTCAATCCATTAAGGAATAATTTCTCACTCATCGCTATCATCATCCTCTTCCTCTTCACTATCATCCTCCTCATCTTCATCGTCATCATCCGAATCCATTTTGAGCTTCTTCTGCAAAAAGATTTAACCAACATGAAACAGAAGTAACATGAATCAATATACTCAATCCTTAACCTCTGGACAGTATTTAACACTTTGTCTTAACATTTTTATTTTTTAATCATTCTTGTTGTCCTAGTGTACTAGTGTGCCGGGGTCAAAAATTTTATATTTCTCGGCACCACCATGTGTGTCACAATTATTTTCAACCTTTGAAATTCCTATGAACAAAATGTAACTGACGTATGTTCACTTTTATCTATATGTTTTAAAATTCTAGTGTTTAAGAACTCTTAGGCCGTCTTAACAACTTCATGTTTCGCTGGGGTATAATTATGAGGTGGCAATGGCAAAATTCACTTAGTCATTCATATTAGTAATACACAAACAAAACGAGAGAAATCAAATCAGACAATAGCTATAAAAATGCCCATATGCACTGGATTATGGATTTTGAAACTAACACAGCTATAATGATCCTGCCTGGAAGAGGAAGGAAGTGTCATTTGCCCACACACACAATAATGAGACTGATTAGAGAAGCAACAATTTCTCCAAGGATCACAGTTGAAGCTTTGCAGAAGATGTTAACATTTTGGGCTCTAAAAGTGACCTGTTTTTCCCAGATTCAATTCGCTCCACAGTAATCCAAGTTATTTGTAACATTTCTAAATTCACTAAACATCTAATAATAAATATTTCCCAATTCACTCAGACCTTGAATAAAGACTGGAAAGTTATTTCATTTAAACATACAAGTGATGAAATATACCCATAGAATGTTCAAAAACCTTTGACTAGTAGTGTACCAGGAGATTTTAAATATAAACCTGTCTGCTTCTGCCAAACAGCTACAACTGGGACATGGTTGAACTAACACCTAACCCTAACTCTAACCCATAAACCTAACCCCTAACCCTATCTCCTAACCCTAACCCCATCTCCTAACACCTAACCCTAAACCCTAACCCCTAAACCTAACCCAAATCCTAAACCTACCCCCTAACCCTATCTCCTAACCCATAAACCTAAACCTAACCCGAACACCTAACCCTATATCCTAAACCTAACCCTATCTCCTAACCCTAACCCCTACCCATAAACCTAACCCCTAACCCTAACACCTAAACCTAACACCTAACCCTAACCCTAACCCTAAACCTAACCCCTAACCCTTCATGGTTGAACAACAACAATATTTAAAGTATTTGCTAACTGGTGGCACTTTTCCAGTGGCCGGGTTGGACGGTCTCTTCACTGGTAGTGTACCAGGAGATTTTAAACATAAACCTGTCTGCTTCTGCCAAACAGCCACAACTGGGACATGGTTGAACTAACCCCTAACCCTAACACTAACCCCTAAACCTAACCCATAAACCTAACCCAAATCCTAAACCTAACACCTAACCCCTAAACCTAACCCCTAAACCTAACCCCTAACCCTAACCCTAAACCTAACCCTATCTCCTAAACCTAACCCATAAACCTAAACCTAACCTGAACACCTAACCCCTAACCCTATCTCCTAAACCTAACCCTATCTCCTAACCCTAACCCATAAACCTAACCCCTAAAACTAACATCTAACCCTAACCCCTAAACCTAACCCCTAACCCTAAACCCTAACGCTATCTCCTAACCCTAACCCTAACCCATAAACCTAACCCTAAACCTAACACTTAAACCTAAACCTAAACCTAACCCTAACCCTTTATGGTTGAACAACAACAATATTTAAAGTATTTGCTTACTGGTGGCACTTTTCCAGTGGCCGGGTTGGACGGTCTCTTCACTGGTAGTGTACCAGGAGATTTTAAACATAAACCTGTCTGCTTCTGCCAAACAGCCACAACTGGGACATGGTTGAACTAACCCCTAACCCTAACACTAACCCCTAAACCTAACCCATAAACCTAACCCAAATCCTAAACCTAACACCTAACCCCTAAACCTAACCC
>JAOVVG010000037.1:19473392-19488765 GCA_028566375.1 Leptodoras nelsoni | reverse complement strand
TACAATGTAAATAGTCATGAAAATAAATAAAACGCATTGAATGAGAAGGTGTGTCCAAACTTTTGGCCTGTACTGTATAACCACCTGTTCATTTTGTAGGAAATTCTCAGAATGTTCACATTTTTCTTATAACTTTTGAGAACATTCTTGCTTGGTATGCACAACATATGATGTATGATGAGGTGGATATGTGTATATAGTGTGTGTTGCCAGGTCCCAGTACTGTCACAGAAGATATTTACTTCCATATGCATTACCTCCCATCTATTATTCAAACACATTAGCTTTAGTGTATGTTATGACTTATATATGACTTTTGACTTCTTAAGGTTGCCAAACATTTCCTCTTTGTAAAATAAGCTAGAGTTCTTGACTATCAATGTTGAAAAGATTCCTACCGTTCCCTGAAAAGGTAGAGGCCATTTGTTTAACCTTTTATCTAAATCCAATATCTGTAGATTTGTTATTTTGCATGGTGTTTTTTTTTTTGCCTCTCTTCACTGTATTTCTGCTCAGGCTGTATGCTAGTGGCTCCAGCGTCCTGCCTGCTATCCAGTTCCCCGGTGTCAGCCCACAGCCATTACTCTCCATAAAGGATGATGAATTAAAGGCTGGTACAGAGAGCGGCTGCAGTGCTGCTGTCTTACTCCCGCTCATAAGAATGATAAAGTGCACTGCATCTTCCCAGAGCCCAAACGCTGCACACGCCTGAGGGCATGGGGATGCTGGAGGAAAATCAGGTTTGAGAAAGACGGAGCTTACCGAGCCGATGTTGCTTTAATCATGTGCACTACAAAATGCACGCCTGAACCCCTTGTTTTAACCACCATATCCGACTATACATTCAAACTTATCTATTTTCAGTTATTTGTGCATGTAGATTATATGGAAACTACATTGCGACCTGACACCACCCAGAGTATGTGTAGGTTGCGTGGAATTACTGGACTATTCATCTTTGCACCGTTAACAGGGGATCGGGTTTCTCTGTTTCAGGGTCATAAATGATCCTTCCATTGTCAGCGTGTACATATCCTTCTCAGTGTGATTGACACATTCACAACGCATACTTAACTCCCATGCTTAACTGTTTTCACTGTCACAGCCCCTTATAATAAATGATGGCGTCTCAGTCTGCTACTCATCTTCCAGTCATCCATCACCAACCAAAGAGCTCTTCCCAAGCACCACATGCCTGCTTTATACTATTATTTGTCACTTAGATGATTAATCTTTTAAAATGTAATTGTCAGGCAAGCCGATACAGCTCCTCTTAGCACACTGATTGGGGTTCATGGCCCTGAGGAAACTTGGACTTGAAATGAAAAATCTGTTATGGGGTTTTCCTAAAAGCTGCTGATGAATAAATGAACAAGACAAAACTTACAGAAAGATCAACTTTAGCTTGTAATGGAGAATATCATATTTACTTAGTACTACTGTTCTACTTCTACTAGCCAAACTTGTTTTCTTCACTCCATGAGTGTTACATCAAAGAAATGGTGTTCTTTTCTGTAAAACTCGCAGTTTATCAGTATGTAAACTGACCTGAGATGAAGTAATATACCTCCACATATCCATATCACAGACTATCACCAGGCACCAGTACTGTCAGTGCTTTCTGATGTACAGCCGTCACCATAAAGCTCATTTATCTTTGTCATGATCTGCAAAAGTTTTCCAAGCGCAAGCATACTTTGTCCGTACTTTGAGTGTCAAAAAACGGCTGTCAGATCGTGACAGGGTTGAGACTCTGAACTGAAGATGAATGGCGTTTGTGAGTTTAAATCAACACAAGGTAATGAAGGCACATCTTCTCTCTGCTTTTCTTCTGATGGAAGCTTGATGTTACATGAAAGTTATAATTAACTGAATATTTACACTTACAACACTGAAAATGTCTTACGTGTTAGTTATAAGGTAGGGGGAGACCGGGTATGGTTGTAACACCATGGTTGTAAGTTCTCAAACTTTTATACAAAGTACACACATTTCTTTACTACAAATGGCACCAATTCAAACCTCTGCAAGATTATCACAGACTTTGTGAGTTGATGTCAAATACACGGTGTTCCTTTGTTACAACCTACCCTACTACCGGGGTAGGTTGTAACACATGCTGGGGTAAGTTGTAACAATTAGACAAAAGAAGCAAAAACAAAGGCCACACCATGCAATATGCTTCAAAAAGAGGTTTATAGAAATAAAAGAACAATCCAGAACAATGTCTCTCTCTCTGTGACTGACCATAACTCAAATTCACTTTCTGTTTGACTCAGGAGTGTGTGTGTGTGTGTGTGTGTGTGTGTGTGTGTGTGTGTGTGTGTGTAAATTAGTGTACTAGAACAAACTTCTTTAACAATATGTATGCTTAATGAACACTCTACTACAATGTACCCTGGAGTGCAGAGACTGCATAGGGCACATTTTACCCACACTTTCTTTAGCTTCGAGTTGTCAAATGGCTCCATACAGGACATACAACACAAAAGTTTTCATCGTCTGAGGTCTCAGAATCCTCAGTATTGGCTTTCAACATTTTCTTGGTGGGCGTTCTCTCCTTTTTCTTTTGCTTGCCTTTCTTTCCTAAGATACTCTTTCTTGCATTTTTGCTTCCTCTTCTCTGTTCTTCTTCCATCAATGCTTGCTTCACTGGTGTATCTGTGAGTATTTCAGACTGCCTCTTCTTCCTGATCCTGCCAGTTTTTTTCCTTGGCCCTGCTTTTGGAAACGGCCATATAGCCAAAGGACTGAAGGACCTACTCATTCTGTAAAATTATTAAAATCAAGAAAGTTTTCTTATTTGTATGTAAGGGGATGGTTGTAATACTTTTTAAAGCTGTGTTACAGCCCACCCCACCCCTGTCAGCCATTGTTTAGCTAGCTGTATTAGCATAGTGGTTTGAAATTAGTAGGGGAAAATGCATCACATTTTGCCTGAGAAACTATAATTTAATGTAATATAATTCATATGGTTTTATCTGCAATAGTATAAGTACTAAACAAAATATAGACTGGTTCAAAAATTTACTTTCTTGCCTCAAAATCTGTTTTGTCTTTATATAATCTACATGCGCCTGTTTCCAGCCTTGACAACCACCATGTGGGATCGAGGGGGAAATGGGTAAACACTGGAATGATCATATGACTCCTATCTTATCCGTGATTGGTGGAATTGGTGGTGTTACAACTCTCCCCATGTTACAACCATACCCGGTCTCCCCCTAACCGACATTACGTGAGGTTTCTTGTTTATGAATATGCTGTGTTTTGGCAAAAATAGATGATCTATATGTCGTTGCTGTCCAAAGAAAAACAAGTGTCCAAAATTACAGCTTTACAGAAAAAGTTATTAGTCTTCTTTAGTTTTAATGTAAGTGAATTAAAAAGTATTTGATTTTATTTCATCATGAAATGCTCACACAACAGGAACATAAAAAAAAGGAGATGGGGTTTGGGGGGGTTGGACAGCAATGATATTGTAAGGTTAATAATAAAAATGTGCTGCTTAGTGCTATAAAATGTGCTATAAGGAAAAATTGATTTACAGTAATAACAGTTTTAGAAGGAGCATCCAATGTCAGTGCATAGTATTTTAGGATATTAGATTTAGACTTTATTATTATTATTATTATTATTGTTGTTGTTGTTGTTGTTTTTGTGTTATTATTATTATTATTATTATTATTATTATTATTCATTCATTCATTCATTTTCTTAACCGCTTATTCCTTTTCAGGGTCACGGGGGAGCCGGTGCCTAGCCGGCAGCATAGGGCACAGGGCAGAAACAACCCTAGACAGGGCACCAATCCATCGTAGGGCACACACACTCACACACACACACTCACGCACACACACACTCGGGCCACTTCAGGGACGCCAATCAACCTAACGTGCATGTCTTTGGACTGTGGGAGGAAACCGGAGTACCCCGAGTACACCCACACGCACACAGGGAGGACATGCAGACTCCACACAGAAAGGACCCAGACTGCCCCACCCGGGGATCGAACGCAGGACCTACTTGCTGTGAGGCGACGTTTGTTTAATATGTTTAAATGCCATGGCTGAAGCACTATGATTCCCATCAGCCACTGCATCTTACCTGATTACAATGCTAACATAATTTGACTGTTTGCACCTGATTAACATTTTGGTTTAATGAACATTAGTATTGTAATGTGTAAGTATATATTATACATGTAAATAGTATAAGTTACATTTGGATAACACACTTTGTCCTGCTGTGCCTACTGTCATTACAACATATGTTGTTGTATCCATACTTTGTTCATGTGTATTTCATGTTCGCCTGGTTTATGTTTTTGTTTATGTCTCGCAGTCCTAGTCATCATCCTGAACAATGCCTGGATGTACTGTTATAGGAAACCATCATGGATTATCTTCCTATAACATAGGCCACATTGTGTTTTATTGCTTAATTATTTACTTCAGCTAATGTACCTATTATTCTTATATTGTAATATGTTATATCGTATTTCTTTTATCTTACTTTTAGCAAATACATTTAGTGATACTTTAGGGATACTTTTCTCTATAATGAATCAGTGGTATCGAAGGCTATCACGTCACGATTGCATTCTTTTCATAAATTATGTTTTCTTACAACGAAAATGTGGATCTCAGACAGCACAATCCATCTTCATTAAATACTCTCTCATACACAGAAGTATGTACTCATGTGTTTCCTGTACGCATACCATTCTGAACATCCTCAATCCTCAAGCTAGACCACAGAAGATGATAGATGACTATTTGGGCGCCTGTGCAGCATTGTGCACATGTTTTCTTAAGCCTTGACTCTCAAATTCATGCAAAACTCGTCAGGATCTCTGGGGTATTTTGAATTCTCTACCTTACCCAAACTGCTTGCGTATCTGTCTGGAAGTGACTTGTTTCCCTCAACTCACAGGCAGGAAGAGCAGCACTTAAACTTGGATATCTGCATGCACCAGATTCACCCTAAGAGACCTTAGTGGTGTTGGCCAGAGCTGGGCAGCTCTTGAAAACATTTCTGATTGCTTGTGACCTGATTGTAAGTTTCTAAAAGGCTTAGTGAACCACAAGACACATACTTTTCCTGTTAGAATACTTGGATGACTTGATGTTTGCTCATGATCCCTTTTTTTATGGAAATTAGAAGGGCGGAGTGTTTTACAGCTTGATTCTGAAAGCCGTATAGAAATCGCTTCTGTCTCTTATTTGGCATGTGTTAATAATGAGCGGAGTGATGAGACTCAGGATTGCAGAGACAAGAGTAGTTTGTTTAGTCTGCAGACTTCCTGATGACATCGCCCTCTACCTCCACTCCATCTCGATGACAGATGCAAAGCCTCGTGGGATTGCCTGTAGCCCATACCGAATGAATGGGAAAAGGAAGTCACTAGCCGTGTTGTGAGGAACAGTGTCTGTATGGGTACTGACAGCACGTCACTGATAACGGCATGAAGACAGCGTTGTGCCCAGACAAGATGTAACACTCACTGTGTGTGGATAAACTGAGGAGACTTCCACTGGACAGCAGGAAAAAAGCAATAAACAGTACGCACGCAGAATAACAATGGTTCTTCACTGGTCTGAATTCTAATATCAAAAAGGATTCATTTAAAATGGACGTTTGCTCTCCTTGATTGAGACTGGCTCCCCTTTGGCTGCCTTGTATATTTCTCCTTTTATATGATTCATTCACTGACATTTCGGTATGTGATGTGCTGCGATTGGTTGTCTGCTTGTGTCTGTTTTAGGTACCTGTTTTCCTTCCTCCAGACTCTCCCAGCATCCTTGCTGTCACAACACAGCACATGTCGACAATGAAGATGGATTACCCTACAGTCATTGGGGGGAGGGATGGATGAAAAGAGAGAAAGAGAGAGAAAGTGCAAGAGATAAATATTTGTAAGAGTAAGGGAAAAGAGCAAATATCTTAGCTAAATAGCTTCTAGATCTACGAACGCTTCTTTTTCTGAACGACACACGTCACACCAGCTATGCGTCTTGACTGACCTATGACCCAGCAGGTTGTGCTCATGTAATCAGGTTGCAATGTTCCCTGAGGTGCTGAGAAAGCATGCTGGGTAAAAGCAAGATGCCCCATATTTCAATGCTGTAGAAAGGGCTGGCTCTGACATAATCTGGCCATTCTGCACTCAAGCACTTTTATTTATCTCCAGAGAACGTTAAGGGACAGAATTCTCCCGGGTTTTAGCGGGACGGATCGTACATTAAAACACGACACTCACGTCTGCTTGTTTTAAATATTCTTTTGCACTACATTATTTAACTGTAATAAACTTCATGCATCTTAAATTATTTTCCTATTAATGGATCTTACATCTTCCTTACCGTTTACTAAACAGCAATTAATTTTATTTACTAATATTTACATTGATACAGTGTGGTTTATGATATTAGTGCACTACTATCCTGGTAACCATAATTGTGGTTTTCTTATGATCACTTTTAATATACTGGCAATTAAGTGTCTATAGTCCATTGAGGTTTTGCATGAATGTATTCATTTTTTTTAGAAGAACCACATTCCCAGCAAAGCCTGTTTTTAATGCTTCATACATTACAGTCACGATAGCCTCTTCCATAAAATCGTCTGGTAGACGCGCGACTCCCTGCCTTCGTTCAAACCTGAGAAGGCAAATCAGAGCTGTCATAGTTATGTCCTTACATATGCTTCTTCTAATGCTTGCATGCTGCTGTGCTCTTATTTCAGGGCCATAATAAATACGAGACAGGGATTTATCATATTGTGGGACTGTAATGTGATTCAATTCATTTCCCGACTCACTGTTTAATGAAATGGAGTAAACATCTCAGGCTGGGTAGTTTTCTATGGAAAGGATGGGGCGATTGGGCCTACTGGAGAGTGGAGAGGTATTGTTTCTTATGCCTCTCCTTGATTTTACAGGTGGAAAAACATGACAGATTCATATTTGTAAAGAATAGCCTGTAATGTACTAGATTGCATTTGGTGTCAATCAAATACTTGCAGCTCAGCAACTCTCCATCAAAGTGGCTCGATCTGCAATGGAGAGATTGCTAGTAAGAGACAGTTGTGATTTTGGCATGAAGATTTACAGAGAGAAACAGAGAGAGAGAGAGAAAGAGAGAGAGAGAGAGAGAGAGAGAGAGAGAGAGAGAGCAGCTTTTAAAAGGATTTTGTCGGTTATTGACTGGTTGCACTCTTCTGCTAATAGCCATTTAAAGATTATAGGCCTGCTGGTGGGAATCAAGGCCTCCATTGTTCTCCTTATTGCATTCTGGCAGATGGGGGCTGACACAACAACACTCTCCCTCCCTGCGGGCACGCTCACTCTGCACAGTCCTCCATCAGCACAGCTCCTATTGAACCAGCCCTAATAACTGCCCATGAATTATTAATCTACATGTGATATTGAAGGCCAGGAGGAGGAGAGGAGGACATGAGGTAGGTGGGGAAAGGGAGGGGAGGCCTGAGATTGGTGTGCAGGTGCCATGCCAGAGGATCTTCTGGTCCAACCCAAACACTCCCAGGGTGACTCTTTCTCGGAACATATTGGGCATTCCGATAACGGGGCCTAGCAGAGATAAAATATATATTCATTAAATGTCAGTGGGTTGATGAAATGAGAGCGATCCATTAGAGGCTGGCCCAGGCAGTAGCGGTGCAGGCTAATGTTTCCCGGTTGTTCAAAGAGGCCAGACCGCTTTTAGTGCGACCGATGGTGCCACAGGGAGCAAAGCTTCTCATCTGGGAAGTTGGGATAGCAGGGACTACTCTTAAAGATCATGAGGGACAGATGACCTGGAGAGCAATGAAAACAGTTCAGCTTGTGTTGTGCTCAGAGGATAAATATAGCAAAGGATTTTGGGACAGTACCACTGTATCATTTGAGTTATCTCACTGAAAGATTACTGCGATTACACATTATTCAGTTTCGCATTAGTCCTCAATTCCTTTAAGGACTTTTGCATAGTTTCACAAAGTCAGACGAGAATATTGTTATGGAATTACATGGCCAGGGGCAAATCTATTTTCATATTCCCTATTTTTCAAAATTAAATATGCACACAGTTTGATGAATTATCATCATCATTTTCTCTGAATCTAAATTTAGAGCAAAACAATGAACAATGCTTGGAGAATCATCTGCAAATATTCAAAAAGGAAAGGTTCATTTCCTAGCCAATGTTATTTCACTCTTAACCCTTCTAATTTAGATAAAGCAACATTTGTTTGAAACGTTTGAAGCAATGAAAGATTTATTTAGCACGTGCTACTTCTATAGAAATGAACCTATAGTTGTTGTTTATAGTCATCCTTTGATATACTGTATCAGTGACTCAGTACAAAATTTTTAAAGTAGTGATCATGCACACATTTAAGACCTTGTAATAGCTGGACTTCTCCAAAGCGATCCTTGGTTCAAAGCCGCTAGAGATCTGTAGGTCAGATAGTTATACTCTGTTAGCAGCGACATGAGACCTAAACTGCAGCACAGGCCCGAAAATGTCTCGCATCTTCGCTTAGCCTGACTTTGGTTCAGTTCCCACATTTCACTCCAGAGAGACCACAGGAAAGAAAAACTTTAATAACATTCTGGAGTTTTGCCAAAGTCAAGACAAATAGCATTGGACTAGGTCCAGTGAAAACCAACATCTCACCACTGGCATTATTGCTCCTTTTTTCATACTTAAGGCAAATCTTACCAAACATGGCACTTTCTGTCCAGGCACATGAGTCTGGGTGGAAATGCATGGAGCACAGACCTGAAAGAAGCTGAAGGGAACAAATACAGTTTTGAACCAGAAACCAAATGAAAGTGGGTTACTTGCATATAAGACCCTCAGATGTGCTTTGATTAACACCAGTGAAGCAGAGAGACATCTTCTCCTTCCTTTCCATTAATCAGGAACTTAAATATACTGGACTATAAGACTTTAACACTGATAGTGTCCTCCAGGGTACTTACTTAATGTCTAAAAATAATAGTGTGCAACATATTTGTCTGCGATTCTAATCAAAACAGTTATTGATTCCTTATCAAATCTCAAGACTAATCAAAAATGCAAATAGGGAAAAGTGCTGAAGGTGCAGAAACAGCTTGTGGAAGCTGTTTTTCCTTGAGAAACATTGTTTCAAATGTGGGAGCAAAGGGAAAAAAAAGGGGGAGGGCAACTGAGCGAGAATGAGAAGGGATGCCTGCAGGGCAGAAGTAACAAAAAGCACTCCAAATAAGTGTGTAGGGGTGGAATCAGTAACCAGCTTTTTCAAAATGAACCATCTGGGTACATGAAAGAGGGGGGGAAAGACAACAAACAAAAGCATCAGGGATGCCAGGGATGTTGCTACTGAAAACAGAGCGAGAGAGAGAGAGAGAGAGAGAGAGAGAGAGAGAGAGAGAGAGAGAGAAAGAGAAAGAGAGAAAATCCAAGGGTTGAAGACCTATATCCCCTAAAGGCAGAGCTCAGTGCCAGAGGAGTCATGGGGCCCTGAAGGCTGACAGTCATCCAGCCTAATGGGCCTGGCTGTTTACTCTGCAAAGCCGGGAGTGGATTAGAGGGGTAATTAAGGTTAATGATCCTCCCGCTACGCTCGGGTGATCTGTGTTCAAGCACCGCAGGGTGCATGCTAATGCTAACGTTAAGCCGGGCCACGGAGCAATATATACTGATCCTGACACTGTGTCAACTAATACTGAGTGCTTCGCAAAACTGAAGGTGAAGAATTAACATGCTGGTGTCGACGGTTTTTACATGGGAAAAGGTTATTTGTTTTCTGAACGTTGCCTGATCAGTAATGCTGCATAAATCTAAAACAATTGTAGCAGTTACTCTCTGATTACTGCCTTCCAGTTTAATATTCGAGCTAGAGGTTTTATGTCAAAAATATCTTATTTGACTAATTACACAATGTTTTTCAATGTGCTTTCATTTTACTGTAAAATCTACTATATTTTTTTCTCAATACTCACCATCTACCACCACTCTGGATTCATTTCTTGTCTGGCAAGAAAAGTGCTATATAAATCTCACTTATTATCTCACTTATTACTTCCCTTATTATTATTATTATTATTATTATTATTATTATTGTTATTGTTAAAATTAAGTAGTAAACAATGCATTGTGTTTATTTAAAGAACATTCAAATGTCAGTCATTTATGTTATGTCTTGTTATGTTTTATTATATTTTACTTTCTTTTTTAATAAGAATTAAATCCATGTATTGTTTATTAAGTAATTCTGCTGAAGCAGGCACAGTATAGACACCCATGGTTCCTTATATGCTTGTTTGTTTATTTAACATCACATCAGCATCTATGGCTTTTCAAGGGTACATTGATACACTCGTTTTCATCAGTACTAGTATTAGTACTAGTTTAATGTCAAACACAGTCAAGGACAATTTTGTATCTCCAGCTCACCTGACTTACATGTCTTTGGACCGTAGGAGGAAGCCGGAGCACCCGGAGTAAACCCACGTGAGCATGGGGAAGACATGCCGACTCCTCATCTGGGATCAAACCCTGGACCTTCCTGCTGTTAGGCATCTGAGCTACCCACCCAGCCACCGTACCACCCCTGGTTCCTTATATGTCAAATATCAATTAATATAAAATGATGCCCTCCGAATGATTAACGTTTCTTTTATGAAGTTATAAAAGTTTTTGCTTGGAGTCTGCATGGCAGACAAATTTTCCTCATGGATATATGAGATTGGGAGAGAGTGATCTCCATGGATATAATCTTTGGCATAAATCATCTTTAATGTAGCCTCTGTTATCTAATTATGTTGCAATGCATAGTACATGTAACAAAAGGCCCTTCCATTTTTGAAAGGAAACATGGTCGTTTTTCACTGTATAAGCTAATCAATTGAATGGGACATCAAAAAATGAAATTTGAAGCACCACTTTTTTGCTCTTACTCCTCTTTGAAACACCACAGTAATAGCAACAAAGTGCTTTTTTGTCAAAAATGTACTTTCTGAGAATGGAGTGAGGGCTCGGGGCAGCACATTTGAGCGTGTGAATGACGGGACACATCAGGCCTAAGTGAATTATGACCCTGTTAAACTGGGTTTTAGTGCCATCCATTGCAGACACATTTTCCTGCTTTTTCCTGTAATTTTTGAAAGCCTTTTTGCTGTAATAAAATATCACTTTTTTCCTGCATTTGTGCATTAAACGTCCATTGTCTCCTCGTCTTTTTTCCAATGATAATCACATTGAGACTTGCTTCCCCTTCTAACCCCTGTGCTCCCTCCGTTAGATCACTTTCCCTTGTAAAGATGACACTTGGGCTTGCGAATTGTTCTCTCTCTTTCTCTCTCTCTCACTTGCTCCCTCGCAGACAACATGTTATGATGTCATTGTCATGAAAAGTGTTTGGCTGGTGCTGTGAAGAGCTCGAAGGTCCCATAAACCTGCTGTTTAGCCATCGTAGCCCGAGTCCAGGGGCATGTCTCTTGAACAGAGACATGTCCATTGTTGCATTGTGTCTCGAGGCGCATTCTCGAATTGTCTGGTAACTGCTAGCAGCATGCTATCAGTGGTGATGTTTGTAAAGCGCTGATGTCCCCTCCAGGTCCTGTTATGGTGAGATCAGAGCATATTCACCTTTATGCCTTATAACCCACAGATTCCCATCGATGCTACCTGCTGTTATTAAGCCGTGGAAATATGACAGCTGGCGAAGAGGCGACCGCTGAGCTAGTGAAACCCAAATGTGTATGGCGGCAATCAGCCTGGTGTTAATTGTTTGCAAATGAGAACTGGAGATCATTAAAAAAATGGATGAAAACAATGATTACTGTTTGAATTATGCAACTTAATTTCCCTTGCTGCATGACGAACAATCAGTAGTGCTTAACAACAGGTCAGAGTTTTAACAGAAAGTATTATTTCACTCAAAGATAATGCTTCAACAGCCCGTTAATCACGTCACCCTGCACTGAGCGCAGCGTCTTGAATCCAGAGGCAGCACAGCATGTGTATCTATAACCTCAGCCTTATCACCTGCAGTCATTTCCAGATTCAATTCATCTTGTCAGCATGCCGTTGTCACTCCTGAGCTGAAATCAATCCAAGCGTACACTAAGAGATGGCTTTCTCTGAAGCAGCAGATGAAACCGTGCTGGTGCCATCAGGCACAATCATCTCTAGAAACTAGAGACGATGCAGGGGAAGAAATGTGTAAAGCTGAAGCATAAGTATGCATAGCAACCTTCAAGCCAAATATAAGAGTGGAAATAGCCTGATTTGACTTCAGATAAATTATGAAAAAGTAAAGTAAAGCTAAGGAAACGGTAGAACAATGAAACGGATAATGAACAGCAAAGCAAACGAAATAAGAAAAGAAATTAATCAAATGGTGAAACTAACAGGCCAAATGCCTGAAGGATTTCTCTTAGACTGGACCACTGCTTCATTATGTCAGTGGCAGCAGCTGCAGGTGTGATTGTCATGTACACCTCCTCCTGCTCCTCCTCTTTGTATCTTCCTCCAGTGACAAGGAGATCTCAAAGGCTGCAGCATCCCGTTCTCATCACCATGGTCACCATACCCCTTCTACCTCTAGCACCGCTCAAGGGTCTGGCAGCAGTGGCAGCATCTGCTGGTTGGATCAGACAAATGCAATAAACAACAAACACACCCACATTTCATCATCTCCAGGTCTCTCTCTCAGGAGATCGATGTACCTGTCAGTCACCCTGCTCCTTTAGTAGGGAAAAGCAAATGCATGCATAATTTTAAAAACAGTCTGTCAAATAAATGGCAAACATTCCACCTTTAGGCACAAGTACTAGAAAAATATTGCTACTGAGAACACAAATTCAAAAATCAATTATTGAACGAACTCTCTCTCTTTAATACTTTAAAAGTGTAAGTACTAGAAGATTTAATTCAATTTTGTTAAAGTGTGAGACAAAATTAGAGGTAGGGAAGTGTTTCCGAATTCCTCTACATTAAGTGTTCCACTTTAGCAAAGACGAGACTGCTAGAAAGCTGTGCTGCAGAGATGCTGGTGCTGCTATGGGGTAGGGGGTAGCAGACAGATTGGTGTAAATGATGTCGGATCTGCCACGAGCATTGTGTGTATGAAACACATGAACAGGACTCAGAAATACCTGCATCAGCTTGGTAATCAAATCCTGCCCTTCACAAGAAAGGCTAAGTGAAAGATTCTGTCTCCAGGGAGAAGACTAAAGGAGTTCTCATTCTTAAATGGTACAATGCTACAAATGGAAGTTTGATGGGCTATTTGTACACAAGAAAGAAAGAAAGAAAGAAAGAAAGAAAGAAAGAAAGAAAGAAAGAAAGAAAGAAAGAAAGAAAGAAAATATTCTTTTAAAAATCTCCCATATATAGCAGGGTTTTAGATAACTTAATTAAAATAAAATCGATTTTCCTAATGTTGTAATAAACGATTATTTTTCTTTTCTTTTCTTTTTCTTTTTATTATTATTATTACCATCATCATCATCATCATCATCATTATCATCATCATCATCATCATCATCATCATTATTATTATTATTATTATTATTATTATTGTTAGTAGGAGTAGGAGTAGTAATAGTAGTAATGTATTGTTATTTAGCTTTTTATTATTCATTCATCATTCATTAATTTTCAGTAACCACATTATCCTGGTCAGAGTGACAGTAAATCTGGAGTCTATCCTGGGAAAACTTGGCAGGAGGCAGGAATACAACCAGCAGGATAGGACTATCATTATTGCTGTTGGTGGTGGTGGTGTTGGTTGTGGTGGTGGTGTTAGTAGTATTAGTGTTAACACTCTTATTCACTGATTCATTTTAGTGCCCACTTTATCCAGAGTTGTGGTGGATCTGGAGCATATCCTGGGAACACTGAGCATGAGGTAGGAATACAATCTGGATGTGATTGTTGTTGTTGTTCTTGTTGTTGTTGCTGTGATTGGTGGTGGTGTTGATAGTGGTGGTGGTAATAGTATTAGTATAATCATTCATTCATTCATTCATTCGTTCATTTTCAGTAATTGCTTTATCCTGATCAGAGTCTTGGATGATCTTGAGCATATCCTGTGAATACTGGGGCCAAGGCAGGAATGCAAAATAGATGCTATTATTATTATTATTATTATTATTATTATTATTATTATTATTATTGTTGTTGTTGTTGTTGTTGTTGACTACTATTATTATAAAATAACCCACAGTCATACCCCATCCTTATGTCAAACCCTCATGAAAAGCCTGTATTTAATGTCTTATGTTAATAACTTTTTAATGCAATAATTAACCAACCCTGTGCGTAAAATGTGCGAAATTCGCCCATGGCTACGCTTTAATGCGACGATCTTGCTTTTAAAACTTTAATTGAGCAAAGGCATATGTAAACAAAGCACTACATCATCGTCCTCGGCGGCCTAAAATCATTTGCACCTCAGATGAGCGGACAGTAATAACCTCTCATTCTCTCGTTTGTCAATTAGTACCGGCGGAGGAGAGGAGGGAAAAAGCCGTCCAGCTGAGAGCGCGCAATAACGCGCAGCTGTGCAGAAGAATTCGGTGGCTTTATTACTCGGCGACACAGCGAGACAGAGACATATCTCAGTCACTGGCAACTTAATGAGGGCGCCCCGAATCCACAATCTAAATGCCAGCCAGTCCCGGAGGAGCGCGAGCTCCTGTAGCCGGCACGGGATTACGAAAGCAGCACGCGCCACCTGACGGCCAACGCACACACTTCCGTCTTGAAGAAAACACCCGGATTTTGCAAGGATTTATCTCTGTGTTGATCAATGCCACAAGTGCATTAAACCGCCCTAAACACGTTAGAAGTTAATCCAAGCAATATACACACTGTTGGAAGTATAATTGGTTCATATTTTAGATTTAGGCTAACTGAAATGCTATTCCGGTTGAATAGTAGCCTATGAACACGTTGACAACGCTCAGCCTACTAGTTAACAAGATACTAGTTTGGGCACGAGTTAGAGCTAACTACCTATAATTCGATTTTCATTGTCATGCCACTTAAAAGTACCAAAATATGTCGAAATTCATTGCAATTTAAACTATTATGCTAACATCACTAGCATAAACCTTTCACAGGTCACGCTTAGCACCCAGGGAAAGTGTTACACAGAACTGCCTCTGGTTTAAATAGTTTTTAGTTTAAAAAGTTTTACGTTTTTTTTTTAACCTTAAAACACCTCAGTCGATGTCATCAGAAACAGAAATACAAACGGAGTTAACGTTAAAATTCATTCATTCATTCATTTTCTTGACTGCTTATTCCTTTTCAGGGTCACGGGGGAGCTGGTGCCTAGCCGGCAGCTTAGGGCGCAAGGCAGGAACAACCCTAGA
>JAOVVG010000037.1:19462703-19473273 GCA_028566375.1 Leptodoras nelsoni | reverse complement strand
AGAGTTGCCGGCTAGGCACCGGCTCCCCCGTGACCCCGTAACTGGGAATAAGCGGTACAGATTTCAGTGTTAGGTGCATTTTAAGAAACCCAACTTTTCTGGAAATGGGGTTTGTAGTTCTGATCTTGTTCTGTGCTGCTTATTTGGTGGTAGATACACAATACTGGACAACTTGTTAGTTTTTATTTCACAATTAGCCCAGTTAATGATTTGGTATAGGTAATGGTAACTCCAACTGTGCAGACTAGAATAACTGTTTTCCTCGAGAGTTTCCCTAGCTAGAGGGGTCAAGCTGGTTATTGGGTAACTTAACCCTGCACTTTACTGAGCTGTCCATTATTAGCAGATTTCTGCCCATGACCTTTGACCCTAAGTGACCCCTGCACATGGTGCTACTGACCAAGGGAACTGAGTTCTTCTAGCCTTCCACTTCCCATCCCAACATCAGCTCCCACTCTCATCGGAGAGGGAATCATTAAGCCAGCCTTGAGAAAGAGGGCCAGGGGAGAGCTTTACTGAGCCAAACACTATCATGAGAAAGAGTGTCCATTCTAATATTCACAGATACTGTTACACGAAAGTGAGAATGAATCATCTTTTAATTGCATTCTCTCTTTTCCCTCTCTGTTTTTTTCTCCATCTACTATCCCCCTCTGCCTCTCCCTTTGTCTCTTTCTCACACACACTCACACACACACACACACACACACACTCACACCTATCAGCATACAGACACACACTCCATTCTCATCGCTCTCTCTTTCTCCATTCATTAAACACACATCCATTGGAGAATAAGAGTGCTCCATTTTAGACTGGGATTCATTTTCAATTAACCTCTTCAGAAGATAAATCTGAGAACCACTTATTTTAAATTATCCGTTTATTTTAAAAGTTCAAGATGGATCATTTACCTGGGCACTTTGTCAGCCAGCCATAAAAAAAAATCCCTCACCTGCCACATGCGTCTAAAAATAAAAGCCACACTGAAACCTTAGATAAGCATTTAAGAAGGGCAGTGTTGCTTTCTCACCCGGCACGTCTCACGCTCTCGGCCAGCCGCATCAGCCGAGGAGCCAGCAGTGTTGAAAGCTAACACCAGACTGCTTCGCTGGCTCCCCTTTGCTCTTGTCACCTAGCTGAGCTCGAGTGAGCTATCACCTGCACAGTCAGGATCCCGACTGAAATAGATTGAATTCTGATTGATTTCTGCCCGGGAAAAAGGGGGAGAATTTAAAGGTCTTCCTTTTTAATTGGGTATTTGGTGTGTGCTGATGAGAGGACTGTGTCCGTCCCTCGGGATCCTTTATGGGGCAGTAATGGCGCTCAGCTACAGCTTCGTCTGCTCTCTCTCTGGAAGGCCATAACCCTGCATTTGTTCTGAGTGCTTTTCTATTATGCATTGATAGTTGAGTATCAATCAATATGGTAGAAGGAAACAGAAAACCTAGCGAAACCAACTTCTTAAGTGTAAAACGGCTCTTAATACCAGAGCTTTCAAACAACTTAACCTCAGTGCTTTTTTTTGTCTTGTCTTGCTCTGCTGGTGGGTCTCTTGGAGAAGACATATATGGGGACAGTGATGGTTTACTTAGTACAGGGGGGGGTTTGGAGTAATTGCACAACAAAATAGTGGGGTTTTTTTTAGCTTTTATAGAGTTGTTGATATATAGACATTCTCACATGCAAGTCGACACACACAAAAGCACAAGTGACTTTTTACAGCTGATGGACTTCATAATGCAAGCAGAATTAAATGACATAATGCTGAAACAAAACTGCAAACATACAGAAAGTGTTATTTTGCCAAATCTAAGATGAACTAAGATTTAAATCTATGTTTTATGCTTTTTTTCCTTTTTTTTTAAAAACAAAATATTAACTATGACATCAAAACAAAAAAAAGCATTTACATAAGCTAGATCAATCGGATGTGTTCGGTTACAAATGAATATAGAAACGTATAATAAGTGTTTACTTACAGTACAGTGCTTAGACGAATAGGAACTCAAAATAATAAAATAATTTTTTTGCAGACATGGTGAGGCGATGCAAACCTGAAATGCAGTTTGGTAAATGGATTTGTTATATCTTACAAATACATATATCCACTTGGTTGTCCCTCGTAATCTTCATCATCTTCACTCTCCGCTTCATTGATAGATATGCTGTGAGCTTCATTTTTTCTTTCAGGAAGCTGTCTGCCTTTCTGAGACCCTGAAAGATTAGAGTAAGTCAGAATTACAGTTGTTGTCATAAAAGGCAGTAAAAGAAATTGAGTGTACATTTTTTTGTCCCACAGAGTAACAAGCAGGTTCACAAAAGCACTCTCTGTCCAGAAGACAGCACTTTCAGGAGAAGTAAATAATATTTTTAGTGGATCTCCTGCTTGACCCTGTCAGTTGGGTTGTACGATCATTTTTCATAATTTCATCTTTTCACAACACCATTTTGTATTTTGTCCCAAACATCTCTCAGGGTGTTATAAAGCTCAGCCAGTGGGAGCTGGTCTGCATTGTGTCACCTTTCTCCATCGCCAAGAGTTCCCAGAGTTCATTGCGGTGGCAACATTCCGGGAAATGGCAAGTGGGGTGGGGGTGAGTTGCCTGTGGCTCAGATAAGCGGTGGATAGTAGAGATGCAGACCCCCCAGAGAAAGCGATAGGAACCAGACAGTCACACCAAAAGCCTGCCACATAATACACACATCCCGCCACCCCCCCATCATCCAAATCTCGCTCATCTCCGTCCTCTCTCAACCTCCTGTCATCACTAATACTGTGTTCTTTCAAGAGAAAGTCTGTGACTGGTGTAAAGTTATCTGCCGTTCTACGGGATTTCTCGGAAAACCAAGTTCACCTCTACTCAGGCAGAGATGATGGGTACAGATAGTTGGGGCTCAGAATCGATTTGGCTTCCATTGTTGATTTTCATGCGCGTCTTTTTCTACCACAGTCCAGACCGCATGACATGTGGAAATGACATGTCACTGACATTCATTGAAAAAGAGGACAAAGTGTACTACTTCTTGCATTAATACTTGCTCTCAGACTATCAGGACAATACTGCAATGTTGTCTGTAGATTAGCAATGGGAAAACCCAGAACCAGAATCTAAATTAGAACGCTTTCCGTCTTCTAACACACCAAATTCAGCCGTGAATTAATAATGAGTATGAATTAGGTGAGTTAAATGAGGTAGAATTTTACCTCGAGTCTGGGGCCCCTATTTTAGAAAAGTGGTTACTGACGCAGTGTTATTGTAAGTCTACAGATTTAAGGCTAACTAAAGTGGAGCACTTCATTTTGACATTAATTACACAATAACTATTGGGTAAGTTTTAAAAAAAAAACATTATCATGCTGCTCTGAGCTTTTCTTACTATATCATACTTACTATGCTGTATATGTTGACATTCTTGCACGGAAGAATCAATGCTAATTAAAATGACAGTGCTCTGACTTTTTTTATTAGTTAAAAAATCTTGTCTTAGACATTCACCAGCACATTTGACTAAATGTTGATATTCCTGACTGCTTTTTTGTGCTCTCACTGCACCTCTACATTATTTCTAGAGAAAACAGCCACGTGCTACCTAGCCTCATTTGTTATTTAACTAATCTTTGGCTTTAAATTTACCAGTTGCCTAGCAACATCGTTCTCACAATTTAAATCAGTTTGGGGACAATCGTTTCATTGTTTCAATTGGCGTCCCATTTTGAAAGCAAGAGTTCATCATTTTTATTTTGCCTTTAGTCTGTTTCCTTCAGCCATATATACCGGACAAGGTTTGTATATTTACATACTGTATGGGCACCACTTTGGTGGAGAGAGAGAGAAAGAGGAAGAGAGATTTTTCAGTGCATGAGTACAGAAGACCAGTCCTTAAATGTCTGATTTCTCAGACAGTTGACCTTTAAAATTGTTTGTTAATCGCTTTATGCGTGAGTAGCCGACAAACCTCTGTGTATAACCCGTAATCTTGCAGAAGCAGACGTTTCACCGAAGGTGTTCCTGGCAGCACATGTGTACACCCCTGCATCGTCAGGGCCGACCTTGTGGATCTGGAGCCAGGCAGTGAGTTCAAAACGCTGCTGGCCTCCACTTGCCTGTAATTACACATAAATGAATCCACCATCTGTAACTGTACTTGTGAAGCTGAGTATATAATCTTTATTGAACGCTCTATAAGGATAGACCAGGGTAGTTCAGAAAACAATATATTTCTATATAACCCATATGTGTGGTATATCAATACATGGACATAATTATAATGTAATATATATATATAAAGTGTACGCATACCTGTATGGCTTTGCTTGAATCCTCAGAAGCCAGGAACGTACCGTCTCCCTCTTTCTTCCAGTGGATGGAGGCCGCTGGGTATGACGACACCTCACAAGAAAGAAGGATGTTGCTTCCTTCCAGAGCGATGATGTCACCCGGAGCGTAGGTGATGACTGGTTCTGCAGAGTTAACACAGAACAAAAATTGGCTGTTAATGTTGGTTTAAAAATGAACACAGGCATGCATTAAAAAAGGGCGCCGGTCCCTTTTGTGCTAAGCGAGCACTCTATCAATTCACAAAAATCAATGATACCATAGAGCAAGAAGTACATGGAGCAGAAGAAATATGAGGGACTGAACAGCTGCTTATGCAGGCTATATATAGTTTCATAGATTTGAGACAAATGAGCTTTTAGCGTTTCTAATCAGCAGTTGAGTGTTTAACGGAAACTGTGTATCATTAATATAGGCAGCATGGAAACTGCAGCTTTGCTATTATTTATAAGAGTGCAGCTGACAAAAGGACAAGAAGGATGCAGGACGAGCACCTAAATTAATGGTTATATTATGCTGTTGTTAAAGTAGTAGAACAGAATGTGGAACACATTATATGACATAGTTAGCATTGATAAGACATCAGAGGTATAACAAAGCAGAACGACCACTTTAGTTTGCTGCAGTTAATAGACCCCTTACAAATTACACACATGCTGGATGAAGACTTTCGAAAAGCTGCTTTCAAGACAATACCCAGAGCGACAATGTCAATACGAGGATAAAATGTATTTAATTTAAAGTTAAAAGTTATGTCTGGGTTTTATGTCTCTGTAAAGCTGCTGTGGGAAAATCTTCATTGTCAAAAGCACTTTAGAAATAAAATTGAATTGAATATACCAATATAATGCCCCACATCCTACCCATTGCATTTGAACTGACATAAACAGGAGATATACTTACTTGCTCTGCAGGGTCCATGATGTGCGACTCTGACCTTTTCCTGCTCACCCAGCCTGCGCTGCACTGCTCGTAACTGGCACATGTTCTCATATGTCTTCCCATCTGTGCCACACAAAATCTCCTGCTTGGTACACACACACACTGGCTTGGGGTCTGTCTTTGTTGTGGAATCCCTGCGTGGGGCTTTACAACGGAGGCCCTCTGCACACTGACCGAAAAAAGTGGGCCCGGTCCTAGGTTCAGGGTCACAAAGCTGTCCCTCTCCATTGCCACATTCCCAACAACACCCGCACAGGTCCCGGACCTGACCCCATAGGCAGCTCTGGAGAAGCTTGGCATCCGGGCACTGCTCACGCTGGCACTTTGCCGGACATTGCACTTTGCCTGGTCGCACGTCCCTCTGCCAGTCTAAATGCCTGAGGTGTTCTAAGGAAAGAGGCTCAGAGAAGGACGCAAGCAGAAGAGCTAGCAGCAACGACAAATACGGCATCATCTGTTCCCTAGGTTGCATTTGTGGACAAATAACTGAAAAGCAAGTCTGTGTTTTGGAGATCTTTGTTGTGTCTCAAACAGCGGCAAATCCTTTCATCTCACTGCTGGCGGACAAGCTCTTAACAGAGATGAGTGATCCTTAGCAGGCTGCAGGCCTCCGAGTCCCAGACTGCTGGTGTCAATAGATGGCTGCAGATTTCCTCCAGCCTAAAGTAAAGCCACTTATCTGCTTTCACTCTTCCAGGCTAAACTCTTCCTATAAACAGAGAAGGGAGATGTCTGTCTTCACTTCACCCACAGCCTATACAAGCATGCAGCTGAGAAGGTGTGTATGCATGAAGGGGTCAAGAAAGGGAAAGGAGAAAAAAAAGAAAGGGAGTATAGGGACCCTTCTTAAACTGTAGGGTGCTACTTTAAAATGCAAGAAAGGTGTGATTAGAGACCTGCAGCAACCAATCCCAGTGCTCCGTGTTGGGGGAAGGGGTTGCTTGGGCACCAGTCCAACCCGAAATGTAACAGTCAACAAGAATGGTGATAAATTCAGACACACCTGGTCCTTACAGATACCCAATTACCTGTAAGCCTTGGGGCTTTACAGCTCTAAATGTAACTGTAAAATATGATTATGTTGTAGAGTCATGTCAGAACTGGCACTTTTTAGTTTGAGTTTAGTTTAGACACAATAAATCATAAACCAATAATCTCTAGTAATGACAACTTAACTTACCATAAACCATTTTACCATTCTTTCCCACTTTTTTACCTTGAGATATGCAGTGCTTTTTGAATCCATCTCGTACAGGCTTCATTCCGGCCTGAGTAATTGAGAAGACATTTATCCCTCCTCTCACTAATCTCTCCATTCTACCTGCAATTCTCACCTCTCCAAGGTAGAGCAAAACAAACAATTAGGGGGCCATTAAGGGCCTATTGTTAATTGTAAATAATCCATCATTAATATTGATTAGCTGCAGTGAGCAGAGCTCATTCAGCCCATGCCTCCTAATGAGTCCGTCTTAGTGAGGCTAATTGCTTCAGGCCATCTCAATGGAGTGCTGGAATGAATGGACTGCTTCAGTGCATTGTGAGAGAAGCTGCAGGTAGCTTCAGTTTACACTCAGCTGTGGCCTAGTATTATGAGTAAGGATTTGAAATGGGTTTATTATTTAAACTTGGACAAAGTGTTTCATTTCCATGTTTACAGCAAAGTCAACACAGAAAGAAGATTTATTCATTAAAAAGTGACTTGTCAGCAGTTTGTCACGATGGTAAAAAAGTACACATACTATATTTACTGGCATGTATTTACATTAGGAGTACATTTTTTTGCTCAAGGCAAAGCTTCCATGGTTGTCAGCCACTGATGTCTAAGTATCAGCAGCTCCTTGAGACAGAAATTCTCTTACATTTTCTGTGTAAAGCAGCTGTTTATCAATGGATGCCTAATCTTGACATTTTCTGTCACTGTATCATCAATAAAACCATTGAAATAACTGAAATAATTTTGCCTGTAATGATGATACTTAATGATATCTCTGGATCTGTCTGCCCAGAGATGGAGGATCAGACTTTTCTATTCTCAATTCAATTTCAAATGCTACAGTATTGTTTCATTTTATTGACCATAACTGAGAAGGAAACATGGTCCATAATATAAACCTATAAACCATATCCACAATCTAATAGCGATACATGCCAAGACTAATTGTTACTATAAATATCTCACAGGTTTATTCTATAGTAATATTTATGCATATTTAAATGGGAGAGTGCAAAATGTGTGCAGCTTTAAATCAGTTACTGTATCACAAAAACAGCCTGCGTACAATTTATTTAGGCATACAAAACGAAAACATTGCACTTTATTATTATTGTTGTTGTTTACATATATTAAAGAGTTTCAGTAATACACTTGGTTGTAAATGTCCTCTATAATGGGTTCTTGCATCTTGTGATTCATTTTCAAATGGACAGCTGCTGCCAGAGCTATGAAGATCTATGGCATCATTCCATCTCCTTTCTCTCTCTGTCTCTCTCTCTCTCTCTCTCTCTCTCTCTCTTCTCTGTTTCTCTCTCCTTCTCTGTCTCTCTCTCTCTCTTGTATCTCTCCCTTTTGTCTCTTATAAAAGCAATATACAAGGAGGCAAATAGGAGGAGCATCCTCACAGTCATCACGGAGCCTGTGCAAATTCAATTCTTTCCTAAGAATGTCACAGAGGGGAGGTCACAGCTGGAGCAAATGCTTGTCAAACAATAATTCTGGATGTTGTATAGCACATAAATTGCAGCTGAATTTTGTTTAGCGCAAACAGGGGAAGAATATGCCTAATATGAGGGATTTTTCGTACTGCTTTATGATGACATAAAGGGCCATAACACACAGCACTGGAGGAAGGACTTAATCTCTATGGGTTCTTTCCTGCTTGTAAACTGTTTCATATAGATCAAGTCTTTTACACATTTTAATGTGATATACTGTATATCTGAATTCACGTGGGAATGGCATTTTTTACCCATAAAATAGAATAATAATTAATACAATAAATAAATAAAGGATAAAATAAATAATTAAATAAAATAAAATAAAACAAAATAAAATAATCCTATTATAGTCTTCTAATTTGTTTTATACAGAACAAAAATAAAACAAAACCAACAACCTTCCAATATCTACTTACGGTCTCCTCATAGACAATAAAAAATTGCATATACTTACCTTAATAAAATAAAAATTGAGTAGCAGTTCAGGAAGAACTTTTCTCTCTGTCTCTCTCTCTCTCTCTCTCTCTCTCTCTGCCTCTCTCTTTCTCCATCTCTTTCTCTCACTCTTTTAAATCATTTATTTATTTGTTTGAAACAGTCATCTGGAAACAGTCAACTATATTAGCCACTAGCCATCGCTAAACCTTCCGCACACTGTTATATTCCTTTAAAATTAATTTAAACTGCAGCTTTTTCCGTGTTATTGTCTTCAGCCTCGAATGATCAGCCAGGGTGCAGGGATTTCACCCAAGTGAGCAGTGCATCTGCGTGGGGCCTTTTGAAAACTGCACAGCATGATACCACGGCTAATCTGCAAGAAGCTGTTGACATCCAGTGTTTTAAGTGCATAGCTCACTGTTACATTAATCGCATCACTGTAACAGGTAGACCTGGAAGCATGCATGGTATTTCCCAACAGTCACACCCAATGCCTAGCTCGAACTGAATAATTAAAGTGATTGTGCATACAGTAATTCATTTGAAGTGCTCTCTCATTATTTTTCCCCCCGGGAAAGTCCGAGCGGGAAAAGCAGTATTGTGAAATGCTCTTAAATAAATAAAATAAGCACTCCGCTTCATCCTAATGAGTCTCAGGAAAGATATACAGCTCTCCATAGCCATTATCCAATTTATACACAGCATTTAGTCCTCTAGATAAGCAACTGTGTGTGTGTGTGTGTGTGTGTGTGTGTGTGTGTGTGTGTGTGTGTGTTTCTAATTCTTCTCATGACTTCTGTTGGCAACTTTTCCTAGTAAAAGATTGTTGAAACATTTACATGAAAAAAGAAAATAGCAAATTGCATGTAAAACACCATATTGATAGACATGCTAGAACCGGGCAGAAACGAATATTCATTGCATGGGGTTGATATATGAGGTGTCAGTGAGTGTAATCATAATTAATACCAATTTATACAATGACTAAATAATGCATATAACAGTTTATAAACAATGAAATAGTTTCTTTTTCAGCGGTAAAGAGCATACATGACGGACTAACTAGAAGAAAACAAGGCCTAATTCTTGACAACAAATATAGATCTACAAACCAGATTAACCAGTAATACACCCTGTTGGGGTTTTAAATATCCTCAGTACATCTATCCATCAATGTATGGTGAAGAATCTATGAGACATTTTAAATACAATCATCATTCTAGAGCAACGCAAAATGAAATTTCTTTTGGGTTGTCTTTTCTGCTGAATACAGCAGCTTGTCAATTTCTTATCTCATTTCTTCAAGTCAGGCTTTCTTCATCATTATAGACCTGTTACTCAACCACACCCCCTGGTCCCACACAGGGCTGGGACAGAACAAGACTGAACAGAGAGTTTAGTACTCTTTTACATGACTCCTGCGTGAAAGTCTGCGTAACAAGTTCCTGCTAAGACTACAAGCAGCCGTTCCCTGACCAGCCTTTATTTTTTCTTGCTATTGAAATCAATAATGCAAAAACCCCACAGTCTGTCATGTTTGTCGTGTTAGTATGAGTCCATTACTTTAAACCTTGCAGGAGGAACTACTGTCTGAGCTGCTGTTTTTAATCAACACCTTCTGACCAATCAGAATCAAGAATTCAACAGGGTTACCATATAACATCTGACATTCCTGAAAAACAAGGCAAAGCAAACAATTTAAGAACGCTTTCCAAATGTTACTATGGAAAATCTTACATTCACTGCATTTTACATTTTCCAGTATAAAATTCCAGATTATTGCAAATTCACCACCACTTTCATGTACAAACCCCAATACCCAAATACTATCTAAAAATGCAATAAATGTTGAAATCTGTCATTTGTTAATTCACTTGAACCTTTATTTAACAGACCAAAGGGCAAAGAAAAGATTTTCAGTATGACGAACTTAATTCTATTTGTTAAATATAAACTTATAAATTATAATATAAATTTAGAAATTGATGCCTGCAACACACTAAAAAAAGTTGGATCAGAGACAAAATAAAACTGAAAAGTTTAAAATCTTTCACCATCTATATTTACATTTACATTTATGGCATTTAGCAGACGCTCTTATCCAGAGCGACTTACAAGAGTGCTTAGTCATCAAC
>JAOVVG010000037.1:19445965-19457020 GCA_028566375.1 Leptodoras nelsoni | reverse complement strand
CTATATGTTTGTTAACACACAATCCTGTGTTTGATCAAAAGTATTGGCACCCTCAAACTATGCACTTACACACTCTCTCACACACACTTACATGACCTGTCAGAACTAAAGAATTAGCACCCTCCTATTATATGTTAATATAATAAATACACAATCATGAGTCTGAGCAATCCAAACTATGATCCCCAAACTATGTGCTCACAAACACACACACACACACACTAATGCAAATGTTGCTGATGTCACTGCTTTGCTGCAATCAGACTCACATTTACTTCAGGAAATGCACCTCTCTAGTTTACATTTACTTTGCTATTTACTTGCATTAGTTAAAGTAAAAAAAAAAACCACAGACAAACAAAAAAACAAACAAACGAACTCAGAAATAAGGAGAAACAGGCTCCACCCTCCAAACCGCTAGGTGTCAGTGTTTCGACGGAACGCTTTGCATAACAAAGTCTGAGCTGTCCTTCCGAGGACGTTCGGGTTTACCAGAAGTAGATGTTTAAAGCTGATCTGGAATCAGCGCAACGTTTCGCCTACAGCGATTAAGAACCAGAGCGAGTTACAAAGATCTGATCGCGTGTCAGTGTAAAGGAGAGACGTCCATCTTCAAGCCCCTCCCCCTCCCCAAATAACACGACTTCAATATGGCGACGGGGGGATTTCAGATAAATAATACAAGCTAACGTTTAAATCTAATAACAAGTGTGTAACGGGTTGAAGATTAGTATGCAGGAGAGCAGCCGGTCGGTACTGACAGAAACGTATAGAAATCTTTAATAATGGAAACGCGGGGTATTGAGCAGATGTTTGACTTTCAGCGGTAAGAGTCACATTTAATATGAAAGCTAGCCTTAGTTAGATTAGCTAGGCAGCTAGTTAGCAAAGGTTAGCGAATATAAAGAAATATAAGCTGACGTGTTTGCGGTAGCTAAGGTTAACTGAAGGTTGGCATACTGTAGATTTCATATTGTTAATGCAGGAACTAGTTTAAATGGTTAATAAAGGGTTCACCGCGTTGGTGCTGTCTGCTTGCAACTGAGCTGTAGTTTATTAGTTAACATTAGCTCGTTTGGCAAAGACGACTACATGGGTAGCTTGAAGGTAGCTGATTATTAGCTGAAGAGCTAACTAGTATCTGAGTAACCAAAATAAGGAGAGCAATCTGATACCTGTCAAATTATTTAAGCCGTCATGAGTCGCTCTAGAGAGCTACTGTGATAATAAAGTGTTTATTATCTATCTAAACTTGTTCTCAAGTAAAATAGCGGTGTGCAGCTAGCTAACCGTAGCTAAATAAATTGCTAAATAAGGAGCTCGAATGATCGTTTTATAGGTTCCTGTAGTCTTAAACGCTGTTAGCGGATTCAGTTGTAGAAAATGTTATACGGTGGTGATGTACAAGTTTTGTGGAGTTAGAAATGGCCTGTACTGTGCAGAGCTCTGTACTGCCAGCAGACTGGACTCCTGTATCTTCAATAACTTTTTAATTCCTTTATAGTATATAATACTTGTCTGGCGTTCTAAGGAAAGCCCTGAGTCAAATCTAGTCAAATACAGCTCTGAAAACGACATGCTCTATTTCCAAAAGAAGTTGGGGCTCTTTCAGAAAATGCAGTGAAAACTCTCATTAGTTCATTCACTTGGACTTTTATTGATCAGACACAAGGACAAAGGAAAAATCTTCAGTGGTTTCAATGACGAAGTTAATCCTTTTTTTAAAAGATATATACAAATTTAGAAATTGATGCCAAATAAGTTGGGAAACTAAGATGTTCTACACAAACCCCATTCCCAGAAAAGTTGGGACAGTTTCTTAAAATGCAATAAAAACTGAAATATGTAATGTGCTAACCTGCTTAACACATTATTTAATAGATAGATAGATAGATAGATAGATAGATAGATAGACAGATAGATAATACTTTATTGTCAGATCAAAGATCTGAAATTTGTCTTGCATAAAAACAGTAGCTCCATTGACTCACAATACATTAACATCACATGAGACACAGACATTGTACAGTCTATACAACATTTAATTTACTCACAGTGTAACACATTTGATTGTTATGGATTACTGATGTACAAAAGAATGCTTAAGTCTAACCTTTTTAAACCAAGGAACCTTATAGCATCGTTCAGATGGAATTAAGTGTTTTCGAAAGGAGCTTAATTCTATTTGTTAATTATAAACAAATGTATAAATTGATGCTTGCAACACACTCAAAAGAAGTTGTGACAGACGCACGTTTACCACCGGGTCACATCACCTTTTCATTTGATTATCATTTTTAATCGTTTGGGGTTTGAAGATACTAATTGTTTTAGTTTTGCAAGTGGAATTTTTGTCCATTCTTGCTGTGTACAAGACTTGAGCTGCTCAACAGTCTGTGCTCACTGCTGTCTGATTCTCCTCTTCGTGATGCTCCATACATTTTCAGTAGGAGACAGAACTGGACTGCAGGCAGGCCAGTCAAGCCACGCTGTTGTAACTCGTGCAGAATGAAGCCTGCTGAAATACACATGGAGTTCCTTGAAAATACATCGTCTTGTAATCAGCATACGTCTCTCCAAAATACCAGTATAAGCCTCGATGTCAGTGGTACCTTAATGTATGTGCAGATCCCCCCTGCCATCACAGATTGCTGGTTTTTGTACTTTTCATTGGTAATAATCTTTGGCACATAAAAGCTGATATACATTTTCTGCCAAAAACCAAGCTGAAACATGGACTTGTCTGACAACAGAACACGTTTCCACTGTCTTTTGGTCCACCTGAGATGACTTGGAGCCCAGAGACCTCATCAGCATTTCTGCACAAAGTTAATATATGGCTATATGACTGCCTGAGTCTTTTCATGATATTATGAACTATAGGTGGTGAAACACCTCAATTCTTTGCAGTCTTGTGCTGAGAAACATTGTCTTTGAACTGACTGACAATTCTCTCATGAAGTTTAGCACAAAGCGGTTAGCCATGACCTGTCTGTGCTTGCAAAGACCAAGCCTTCGGTGGATGCTCCTTTTATACTCACTCTAGATGACTACGTTAAGTGTGTTGTAGGCATCCATTTTTAAATTTGTTTATATGTAACAAATGGAATTCAGTTTGTCATTGAAAGCACTGAACATTTTGTCCTTTATTTAGAGACAAAAGGACAAATTAGAGAATTCAGGTTTTATTGCATTTGTAGATGTTATGGAGTTACAGCAGAAAATAGCAAATCTGTGCAGTAATGAATATGGCAGCATTAATATAAGTGTGCCTTTCCGGTACTGAATACTTTCTCACTGATTCTTATTGAAATATTTTATTCACATCTAAGACTTTTTCTTTCTAGGTTGCCGAGTGATGGCGTGATCCTGCTGCTGCTGCTGCTGTACACCCCAGTTGGACTTTGCTTAATGTTACTACGTATATTTATAGGTGTTCATATATTCCTAGTGAGTTGTGCACTTCCTGACAGTTTTGTAAGACGGTAAGTAGAAAAACAAAAACTAACAGGCTGTCCGGTATTGATTTGTCCGTGATTGTGAGTTTAAACCGTTGTAATAAATGGCGGTGCATTTTTTAATTTGTATTGTTTATTTCCACATGGCCAACATTTTCACTGCTCTCAAATTATTTGAAGCCATCTGGAGTGTAAAAAAACTTTTACAATTTAATCACTGTCTAATAATGTAGATGCAGAGGGATCTGGAAATTGACCTCCAAGATTTGAAACCAGTTCTCAAGATCTAGTCTTATTTATAAAGTAGATATTTTGAGCTCTGCTGTAATGTAGGCATTGCAGTTAGTCTTACTAAGATATTTTTACAGCTGGAACCAATTTCTTACCATATGAGTCAGTACACATGCTATGATGCATATATACCTACATTCAGATGTATCTATGTTTTAATGTTATATAGTACTGTGCAGGCTGTTGTTTTTAGGTACAACTTTTGTTATTGATGGTTTTTTTTCTGCATTATTCAGTCAGTACAAAAAGATCTGATCTTTCCAAATGTCTGCCAGGAAAGGAACACGTTTTATAGCAGACCACGTTTCAGACAAAAACCATAATGAAGGCTGCTGGGTTTTGGATGAAAAAAAAAAGAAGTAAATGTGACAGTCAAAGTCTCCAGAAGAGCTGTGGCAGATTCTCCAACGCTCTCAGTAAAACTTACCAGCTGATTACTGTACAGTACGATGCAGAAGTCTTAGGCACATTCAAAGACTCGCTGTAAAGCAGAGATGCGTTCGACGATAATAATGTTTCTACATGAAAGAAAACACAATAAAGCACAGTAATAAACTAAAGGAAGTCCATATTTGGTGTGCCTTTTTCTTAAACAGTGTTCCCAGGTACAGTGTGTGTGGTTTTATAATGAAATTAGCTTTTAAGTTTTACTGAGCATTCTGGAGAATCTGCTGCAGTTCTTCTGGAGACTTTGACCTTCACACTTACTTCTTTATTTGCATGCAAAACCAGCAGCCTTCATTATGTTTTTTGTCTGCTGTGTAATGCGCTGCTTTTGTTACTGACATACAAACGTTTTTGTGTAACATTTTATTATTTGTTGGAAAACATTGGCTAGCATTTAGAAATCTAAAAATCTTGTACCTAAAGACAATAGGGTGCCTAAGACTTTGGCGGAGTATATTCCACATGCTGTAGTAGAAGCTCATCTGACTGAGTGTGATCTAGATTGTAATAATGGTGACGTTTTCTCATCAGTCAGACGTGATGTGATGTTAGGTGATAATCCTTTCGCGTTGTGATAGTGTTAGCATACTTGGCATACTTTGTTGTTTCTTATCTTGTGTTTTCTCATTGTACCTGTGTCTTTCTTTCTGTTTCAGATTTATAGTACGAGTCATGTGCTCTGTGTTGGGCCTGCATGTAAAACAGAACAACCTGCGCTTAAGGGACAAAAATGCCAAGTTGTATGTCAGCAATCACATTACTCAGTTTGACCACAACATTATTAACCTCCTTACCTCCTGCCACACTGTGAGTGACCTCTCTATATCTCCAGAGTGGAAACACAATGCAGTCTTGTTTGCTATTGTGCTATCGTATATTGTTGTACACCCACCATTGATTTTTATATTACTGTACTCTCAGAGAGATATTTTATTAGCTGTTGTAACATAATATTAGACTTTTCAGATTTTTTTTTCTTTGTCTTGCTTGAACTTGCATTACCCATGCGTTTTCACAAACCGATTAACTTCGATTGAGTTTTAACCGTTAATTTAGGAGTTAAACTGTGAATGCTGTTGTAGTATTCGAGTACTGCCAAGTGATGAATGATACTGAAGCAGCATAAAAGCAATAAAGCAATAAATGGTTAAAATGAAAGGAAAGTGGTTTGAAATGATAGATTTTAAATACCCAAAAGATATATGGGGCAGGGGTGGCTCAATGTTTAAGGTATAGGGTTACTGTCTAGAAGGTCAAGCCCCAGCACCAGCTGCCACTGTTGGGCCCTTGAGCAAGGCCCTTAACCCTCAACTGCTCAGTTGTTTAAATGATATAAATGTAAGTCACTCTGGATAAAGGTGTTTGCCAAATGCCATAAATGTAAATGTAAATATGACCGAGCTGAGCTTTAACACATCTTGTACTGTGTCATAGGTTACTGGCAGACAGTAAATAAAAACCTGAACGATGTATAATCAAGTTATAAAAGCAAATAAGGAAGGGTCTGTTAAAATAGTCAGAATAATAGTTGTACACAGTGGCAGTTGACTGATAACATTTATGTCTTTAACATAAACCAGCACTGTTAAACCCAGACACAACATGCTTGAGTTAGTAACCGACACGTGCCAATATGAGTTAAAAGAAGCGTGACTTCAACATATATCCTGTTCACTCCATATAGACAGGTTCTGTTGTTGTTTTTTTTGTAAAGAAAGCCAATCTTTTAGATCAGTTTACTCCCAAGATTATTAATTTTGCATTTATGTGAGCCTGATATAGCACCAAATGCCATGGTATTTATAGTCTGTGACTGTTTAAATGATGAATCCAATCAGGTTAAATTTCCTGATTAGTATTATCAGTATGATTTAACCTAATAAACAGCATGGTAGTGGTGTAATTCATTACTCTTGGAATTGAATCAGGGTCTCTTTAGGATCACAGTAGGCTTTGGCGTATACCGCGATATTTAGATACTGTATTGTGTTGCTGTTTTGTAATATACCATATGTGCAATAAGAGGTTGGTCTACTGGTAAGAAATATGGCTTCCGTTCGTCCACTGGGTATGCACATGATGTACGTCATTATAGGCAGAAGTCATTGTGGTTACCTCATTGTGTGGCAGAATAGCAAACTTGTCTGAGTGGCAATGGGGAATTTTTTTTTTATTTCACTAGTGAATATACACTATATTGCCAAAAGTATTCACCCGTCCAAATAATTGAATTCAGGTGTTCCAATCACTTCCATGGCCACACGTGTATAAAATCAAGCACCTAGGCATGCAGACTGCTTCTACAAACATTTGTGAAAGAATGGTACGCTCTCAGGAGCTCAGTGAATTCCAGTGTGGTACCATGATAAGATGCCACCTGTGTAACAAGTCCAGTCATGAAATTTCCTCACTATTAAATATCAACTGTTAGTGGTATTATATTTGTATATATTATTTAGCAAAGTGGAAGTGATTGGGAACAACAGCTACGAAGTGGTAGGCCACATAAAATGACAGCAGGGTCAGCGAATGCTGAGGTACATAGTGCACAACTTTCTACAGAGTCAAGCACTACAGATCTCCAAACTTCATGTGGCCTTCAGATTAGTTCAAGACCAGTCCATACTTGTCTGACTGCATTGAGCCAAGTGTAAAGTTGGGTGGAGGGGGGATTATAGTGTGGGGTTGTTTTTCAGGAGTTGGGCTCGGCCCCTTAGTTCTAGTGAAAGGAACTCTTAATGCTTCAGCTTACCAAGAGATTTTGGACAAATTCATGCTCCCAACTTTGTGGGAACAGTTTGGGGATGACTGCTTCCTGTTCCAACATAACTGCACACCAGTGCACAAAGCAAGGTCCATAAAGACATGGATGAGTGAGTTTGTGACTCACTTTGTTCCTGACCTCAACCCGACAGAACACCTTTGGGATGAATTAGAGTGGAGACTGTGAGCCAGGCCTTCTCGTCCAACATCAGTGTCTGACCTCACAAATGCACTTCTGGAAGAATGGTAAAAAAATCCCATAAACACACTCCTAAACCTTGTGGAAAGCCTTCCCATAAGAGTCGATGCTGTTATAGAAGCAAAGGGTGGGCCGACATCATATTAAACTTTATGGATTAAGAATGGGATGTCACTCAGGTTTATATGCGTCTGAAGGCAGGCGAGCGAATACTTTTGGCAATATAGTGTAGTTCTTCTACACGTAATTGGTGAGTCACTTTTTCCCTCCATCACATTTAAGCCTGATGCATTACTTTACATTCTTTCATATGTTCAGATTGTAATGCTGGGTTTAATGGCCAGTGCTTTTGTTATGATGTGTAATCTTATGTGTGTCTTTGTGCGCCAGCTAATTCTTGGCTTTAATTGACAAAGGTATCCTAGGCACAGAGGCCAGATGATATTTATGTTGAGTCTGTGGGTGAAACTGATGCGAGTGTTGCTGTAAACAAGAAGCCGTTTTCCTTAGGTCCGCTGATGGAGCCTTTACTCATTTCGATCTTGTAGAGGGATGCATTAGATTACTGAGCCACTACTGGCTGATGCCTTGGCTTCCAGGAAATTTGTATATTGGTTATTGAGTCTGTGTAAGACTTCGGTGTAACACTAGAGCACTGGATTGCCACTGGCTTTTTCACTAGAGCTCAGATTCCTCTCAGACGATTCTGGAGTTTAAAGTGCATGATGGCTAACATGTTGCACTCAAATTAGGTCGTTTCTTCTCTGTAGCTAATCAATTAAATATGATAAGATATGGAATTATGAAAATATTGCCACATATAACTTCATCTTGTATCAGCAGCAGCTCAGCTTTGATTTTTTTTCTTCTTTACACAAATAGCATCATATACTGTATACTGTGGTAAAATTTCAAAACAGTACGATGGTAAAAAAAAAAAAAAAAAGATGCTGCCCAGGCCTAGTTCACAGAAGCGTATGTACCAGTCAGGTGGGTGTTGTTTAGTGAAGCATTTTGTTAGCAGTATAGAAAGGGGGGAAAAATATGCCCAACCAGTTGAGGTTTATTATCATTTCACATTGTTAATTTGTTAATCAGACACAATGTTTGATTGTTTTCAAAGCCTCCGATAGTAGCACAGTTATACAATTGATAAGTGATGTATGCCAAATAATGTCTGAATCTGACATTTAAATCTTTTAATCTCCTCATTATACCTTTCTAGCCGTTGCTAGAGGGGCCTTCAGGGTTTGTGTGTTGGGCACGAGGCTTCATGGAGCTGGGCACTGTGACGGGCAGCAAGGCGGAGCTGGCACAGGCCCTGCGTGGCTATTGCTCTGTTCCTGAAGCTATGCCCTTACTACTCTTCCCAGAAGAAGACACAACCAATGGGCGTGCTGGCCTGCTCAAGTTCAGGTGAGCCCATGATGAATACTTAAAGTAGAGACGAGTTTCAGTGCCGTTTCATCACCATCATTTCGTTTTATTATACACAAACTCCATGTCATGAGTGTTTATAGTTAAGTTCCAACCTGTGCCAGGATGTTTGTCATCTCAGACCTAGCAGGTCAATACGCAGTATGAATGATGTGAGAATATGCCAGAAGGCTTTCTGTGCTTATTTATGTAAAGTGCTTGGTGTGAGCACTTGGGTGATTAGAAGCAGAGCAGTCATGGGATGTTTGCCACTTTCTGGAAAAGCTTCCCTGAAGCTGCTTGTGTGGAAGCTGATTTATAACCTTGTGTGAAGCTGTGGCAAGACAGTGTAATGTGTGTTAACTCGTTGCAGTCTCTGTAAGCTTTTAAAGTCAGTATTGGAATAAACAATTCATGCACCTTGAATAGTTAAATTATTAGTAGTAATAATAGTAGTTTGATGAAACGTGACAGAATTAAAAGTGAATAAGTAACTAATCAAAAACAAGTAACCCCCCCCTCTCTCTCCCTCCTTCTCTCTCTCTCTCTCTCTCTCTCTCTATGCTCTTAGCTCCTGGCCTTTCTCTGTGGCAGACACTGTACAGCCTGTGGCCCTGAGAGTGAAGAGGCCCTTCATAGCTGTGGTAATTTTTTTTACCAAAATATCATCATGGTCATAATTGTCACTTTGTGGTTGTTAATATACAAGGTTTGTCCAGAAATAATGCGAATTATATTCCTGCGCTCTATAGGGCTTACACATGGGAGTGGTAGTTCGAGGTCAGTTACAGTGAGATCTCAGATAAACAGTAGGAACGGTGTCAGCTGCAGTCTAGCCTTCACAGTGCCCAAACAATTGTTTTTTATGAATCCCTGCTCAAAGTGCCTCATCACGGGAACAGTGCAAACGAGTTTGGAGCAAATGTTACCCAAGATACCTCACACCAACTGATGGACAGGAATGAATGCAACCTCTAGCTGTATTAATCTGAATTAATAAAAATCACCTTTGATGGCCTTTTTTCCCCCTCCTCTTAGAATGTACCAGAATCTTTGTGGCTGACTGAATTGCTGTGGACGTTTTTTGTCCCGTTCACAGTGTATCAAGTAAGGTACTAAATATTACTGTCTTCCTACTACTGGTGGAAATGTATTCTTTATTTTAAAATAAAATCCACTGCATTCCCTGCCTGTAAATTATAATTCATTAATAACAAATTTATGTTTTAGTCATATTTAATGTGTTCATTGCAATTTAATTGCAATCCTTAATAAAAAATATTGTTCAAAATAATTTAATGATCTATTAGTAAGTAATTAATGCATTGATCGCATTTTCACATCAGGTGGCTTCCTCCAGTGAAAAGACAAGATGAAGAATCAGTTCAAGAATTTGCCAACAGAGTCCAAGAGGTACCTTCTTAAATTTCTCTATACATGTTTAATAGAAGAATTAAATACATGCATGTACAAGCAGCATTGCTTACAATGCTTTAACTGAAATATACTATATTCCATGAAAAATAAAAGTAAGCAAAATCCCAGTTTGAAATGAATTTTACCCAAGGATAAGATTTTAATATTATATGTGGTGTCTGGGGGGGAAAAGGGAAACCCTTCATATCCTTGTAAAAAGGAAACGGGCTCTTTTTTCCCCTGTACACCATATATAATTAAGCAATATCATACTTGCTGGAGTGCAGTTATACTGTGTTTGAATGCGTCTCCCTCCCTCTGTGTGTATAGAAGCTTGGAATAGTTACTTAACTATACAAGGGACAGAATCTTCACTCTGTCACATTACAGTCAATTTTTTTATTTATGAAGTTGATTGCATAGATTGGCTATTTGGCTTGTAATCAAGTCTTTAAACAATCCTAAACATACATACAAAATGAACTTCAGGACAGTTTTGGGAACGAAGTTAGGATACGGTGTAAGATAACTCTCATGAATCCTGTTATAAATGTTAATGTTTTATAACTTTTTTTTATAAAAAAATAATGTTGTGTCTCATTTTAATTATTATTCATTAAATTGTATTTTATCAGTTAAAAAAAAACAAAAAACATTGTGATAACGCCTTATATATCGGCCATCGGTCACCCTGCTTTCTAAATATCACCATCAAGCATTAAAAAGCTTTACTGCTTGAGCACTAAACAGCACTACTATGATTCACTGCAGACATGAGCCACACAGAATGAGTGCGGTAGATAGCCAGTGTTCTAATAACTGCGTTATTCCGAGTGCAGTATTGCTTTTATGCAATGGTTCTATAAACAAGAAATTAATATCAAGTAAGCACCATTTTAGCCACAATATGGCCAAATGTCAGTCAGTCATTATCTGTACCGCTTATTCCCAGTTACGGGGTCACGGGGAGCCGGTGCTCTGAGCGCAAGGGCAGGAACCAACCCTAGACAGGGCGCTAATCCATCGTAGGGCTCACGCACACACACATTCACACTCGCATTCACA
>JAOVVG010000037.1:19411046-19423845 GCA_028566375.1 Leptodoras nelsoni | reverse complement strand
TATGAGCCCTACGATGGATTAGCGCCCTGTCTAGGGTTGGTTCCTGCCCTTGCGCTCAGAGTTGCCGACTGGGCACCAGCTCCCCCGTGACCCCGTAACTGGGAATAAGCGGTACAGAAAATGACTGACTGACTGTACTTCCTTCAGGAAATGCAAATATTATTATTGTTATTGTTGTTGTTGTTGATGTTGATGATTATGATGATGATGATTATGATGATGATGATATTAAGATACATTTGGAGTTAGTGGAATGACGAAGAGTAGGAAAACATCTCACAAATAAAACTTGAATGAAATTCAACACAGCACAGATTATTCCTATTTCCTGATACCAGTATTTCCTGATCTGGACTTTTGTTTCATTTCATTCACTTTATTTCTGACATCCAGCACTGTGCAAAAGTCTTAGGCATCCTATTGTCTTTAGGTAGAACCGTTATAAATGTTTTTGTTATTTCTGTTATTGATTTTATTTATATTTATATTCTGCATTATTGGGTCAGTACAAAATATTTTATATTTCCAAACATTACTTTTCCAACAAATAAAAAAAAGAAAAGTCACACAAAAATGTTTGTATGTCAGAAACGAAAGCAACCCATTCCATAACAAGCACTTTTCAGACAAAAAAAAAACCCATAATGAATGCTGCTGGGGTTTGCATGCAAAAAAAAAGAAGTAAGTGTGACAGTCAAAGTCTCCAGAAGAGCTGCGACAGATTCTCCAAGATGCTCAGTAAAACTTACCAGCTGATTTCCTGCACACATTGTCCCTGGGAACACTATTTAAGAAAAAGGCACACCAAATACTGACTTCCTTTAGGTTATTACTTTTAATGTACTTTATAGTGTTTTCTTTTATGTAGAAACACCTTCATTATTTTCAAAGGCATCTTTGCTTTACAGCGAAAAGATGCTTTTACATCTTTGCTTTCTTTGCATGTTCCTAAGACTTCTGCATCGTACTGTACAGTAATCAGCAAGTTTTATTGAGCGTCTTGGAGAATCTGCCACAGCTCTTCTGGAGACTTTGACTGTCACACTTACTTCTTTTTTTTTGCATGCAAAACCCATCAGCCTTCATTATGTTTTTTGTCTGACAAGTGCTCTGTTCTGTAATATGTTGCTTTCATTACTGACATACAAACATTTTTGTGTAACATTTAATATTTTATTGGGAAATCCTCAGTAACAAAAGTTGTACCTAAAAACAACAGGGTGCCTAGGACTTTAGCACAGTGCTGTACGTTCAGAATTTTCGATCCTAACTCAGTCTTCATGTCTAAAAAATCATCTCAGAGCCGGACACTTTTATTTTGGTTTGTCTGCATCGCCGCGGCTCGTCTCCCAGTTCACATGGCTGTCAAACTCAGCTAGCTTTCCACCCATTCACTCGAGCTAGCTAGTGAACTTTCATTCAGAATGGCATCAGTTGAAGAAATGTCTAATGCTGTGTCAGATGCGACAGAAGAGGTGAGAGAAAACTATGCCGGTGTGGAAGAAGACGGAAATATGGACCTGGAAGAGCCTCCGTTCGGCGGTTATGTGTTTTACAGGTAAATAACTGCAGCTTGGTGGCTAGTTTGCTAGCTAGCAAGTTAGCATAGAGGTCCTGTATCCACTCACAGCTTTAACCTATTATACTGTAGCTAATTTATTGATTCAGTGCTTAATATATTGTCTGGGAAAATGCTAGGTCTGGGATGATCATATTGGGTTTTAATTAAAGGTATTTTAGAGCGGTTTCTGAAACAAGAAAGGCAGACTAGCTGTATTTTTACAGCTAATCTCATTGAGCACTGATGCTAGCTCGGGTGTTGCTTTACAATACTGTGCTGTAAAACTAATCTTATCTTAACTAATCTTATATGCCAGCTAGTAAGTCATTTTCGAGCTTTCTTATTCCCTAATTATTGTATTGACTAGTTTATAATTGCCCCACTATTGTGATATTTTCTTAAAAGAAAAAAAAGAAAACGATTTGCCTATTTGACATTTGTAATAGTAATTCAGAAAGAGTGGTTTGAGGTTGGTATCTGGTACCTCAGCAAAGTAAGCTGCATTTCTTTTTCCACACATGTAAAGTAGAAGCTTTTTTTTTCCTTTAAAAGGGACAGGAAAGAATGGGCAGATCTGGAGCCAGTTCCTCAGGATGATGGGCCCAACCCTGTGGTTAAAATCGCATATTCAGATAAATGTAAGTGAATCTTTGCTTGTTCAGTTTACACCAAACACACACTAATAAATGAAAGCTTAATTATGTAAGCTTGGTGGCTTTGTGTCTTTACAGTCTCAGATGTGTTTGATTACTTCCGGGCGTTGCTGAAGAATGACGAGAAGAGTGAGAGAGCGTTCGCGCTCACTGCCGAAGCCATCGAACTTAATGCCGCAAATTATACAGTATGGTGAGTTGTTGCTAGAAGTATTATCACATGGCTTTGATGTTTCATATTGTACACACACACACTGGCCACTTTTTTTTTTCGATGCCCTCCTTACTTTTTTTGAGTGTAGTTCGCTGTAAACGGGTAGGAGTGTAAGGATACACTGCGGACAAGCATCAAGTCAGTTTGATTCTCTGAATATTTGGAATAAAAGTTTTGTGAAGAAATGTCATGACTAAAAAGACTTCTTTTTAATTTCTGGATTGTACCGATGCCAAAATGAGAGGTGCCTTTGTTTAAAACAAAGTAGATCAAGGTTTAATATTGGAAACAGAATCTACTACAGATTCGGCATGTCCTCAAAGAAAATAAATATATTTATAAATTCTTTCAAATATTTCTATTAATAATCAGTCTCTGCCCTGGGTCATGTTTCAGTAATCGATTGAAGCATAAAGAGCTTCGTAGCAGCAGGGAACTTGTCGTTTTATCGGTGAATAGAGCTCCAAAGTTGGCTAAAATGGCTGCCTTCTGTGGCTTCTTTCTCGAGAGCTGTAGGTTGGAGAGGTGCTGAGTGGGTGTCATTCGAACGCTACTGAGAGCTCTTTTTAAGTCTTATTTCATATGTAACTGTATTACCTACAATGTGTCAGTTGTTGTGATCCAGACGGTCACTTCAGAAGTGTCGTTTTAACTGTGAATAGAGCTCCAAAGTCTGCTAAAATGGCTGAATTCCGTGGCTTCTTTCTTGACTGCTGTAGGTTGTAGAGGCGCTGAGCGGGTGTCATTTGAAAGCCACTGAGAGCTCTTTTTTTAACTCTTTTAATATGGGTGTGTAACTGTAATGTGCATCAGTTGTAGTAGTTGTTCAGAAATCTAGGAATCTACCTGCTACATTTACAAACCATGCTGTAGTCTGACATAAGCGCAAATCTTTAATGCTTTATTTTAAATTATATACAGAGTGTTTTGAGCTTCCAGATGTGCCAAAAATATTCAGACACCCGACCACAGTCAGTCAGTTTCTAAATTGTACTGTCTTATTGCCCAGCTCTAGCACCAGGTTACTGTTAATATGGTTTTCTCATGCTTTGTATGCTGGAATCCTGTGCACAGGCACTACAGGAGAGTACTGCTGCAGGCTTTGAAGAAAGATCTGAGGAAGGAGATGAGATATATCACTGCAATTATAGAGGACCAACCCAAAAACTATCAAGTCTGGTAATACTGCCTTGTCTTCTTTATTATTAATAATCCAACTTGTAATCCAACTTGGTTACAGATCCAAAACAACGTGTGTCCCAGATTAATGATTGCATTGTTGCAAATTGTCTATTGTAATAGATAACACACACAGAGAATTCCTCACTTTCTTTACCTGTATGTTATAATGTTTGTAGTTAGAGTTAAGATCTGCTGCTTAATAAACTGTGTGTCTATTATAGTGTTGTTGCCCTCCAGTCCCCTTGACTTTGCTCTTTGTGCTTGGCTAAAGGCATCACCGGCGCATGGTGGTTGAGTGGCTTAATGAACCATCTGAAGAGCTGCAGTTCACATCTGAGATCCTCGTTCAGGATGCCAAGAATTACCACGCATGGCAGCACAGACAGTGGGTCATTCAGGTAAAAGGCCAAATGACCTCATGCTTCTCTCTTCCAGTCATGCAAACTAAAATGTCTAGGCATGAGGGTTTTTTTTTTTTTTTTTTTTGAAAGCAGTCCTTTACAGGAGATTATTGAAAAATTGTGAAGCTGAATCTCAGAAGCAGCTGAAGTGGATTTTGTTCCAAAAATCCATCCTTGGCAACCAGGATGGTGATTAGCACACCCCTCCTGCAATGTGCACTAAAGTTCTGTGACTCCAGCAAGGATGTTGAAAGATGCTAAATTCCTGGGATAGTTAAAACATAGGAAACTGAACATCACAGTTACAACAGTAATTTGTTTCATGCAGCTAGAAGCTGTTGTTTACATGTATAGCTTTAGAGGGAAGAGCACTTATGTCAGTTACTGTAATGTTAAAAAATGTTAAGGAATGTTAAAATGAATTACAGTAAGAGGGGTGCTCTAATATGTGGCATCAAAAGCTTGTGGATATTTTAATAGTGTGTGTGTGTGTGTGTGTGTGTGCGTGTGTGTGAGAGAGAGAGAGCTCTTATGTCTATAACGTTAGGAAGATAAAAATCATCCTATAATAGTTTTGTCATAGTCCCCAGAAGGTTGCAAGTTCTAATCCCAGAGCTGCCTCTGTTGGTTGGGTGTGCAGTGTTCTTCGAGAACATTCCAGCATTTTTCTTTCCAACTTGATCTGTAGTTTATAGGGATTTGCGTCTCCATCACTGAGGCCGATGCTGCACACATCCTTAATCATTGCCAACAATCTGAGACATTAAAAGCAGATATGATGCAACTACTGATTATGATTAAGCAACTACTATTGGGTTGCAGTGAGATTCGACATGATTTGATTGCACATAATGCAAATCACTGTGAAAGTGAACAATGCAAAAGAATATGATGACACGAAGTTCAGCGATGAAGTTATGCAGTTCACCCAGACACGACTCCAACTCATGCATAAGTTGGCTGAGAGACTTGCTAAGTATTTTTTCACTGACAGTGAAGATGTGAGAGGATTTTTTGTTTATCTAAATATAAAATTCTGAGGGAGAACATGTGTACTCCACACAGAAAGGATCTGGGCCATGCCGTCCAGGAATCAAGACCGTCTTGCTGCGAGGCAGGAGCACTACCCACTCACCCTGCATGCGTGATCATAGGCACTGAGAAACCTCTTTATTTACATTGATAATGCATAAGCACATATTCTCCTTCATGTGAAAAAGCATTCCCATAGTGTATAAAGCTTTATCATAAAGATAACTTACTTACTGACAAATTCATGAGAATATGTGTAAACACAAATGTTTATTGAATGAAAGAAAACTAGACATCCTGTGTTGATGATTTCTGAGTTAATAGGTTTTTGTTCTATTCTGACTGGAGGGAATCACTGGAATGATTGTAATAATCTCACCCACACTACAGATGCAGCGAAACGCTCGCATATTCCTTTGCCTCTCAACTGTTCAGCTGTGTGCATGGATTGTTTAAGATGCAGTTTGATTTGGATCAAAGCATCTGGAAAGTGAATAAATATAAACGTTGAACAGAAAGCTTCAGTATCAAACATATCTTTCTGTGTGTGTGTGTGTATGTTTGTGTGTGGTGCGCAGGAATATAAACTATGGGACGGAGAGCTGGAGTACATCGAGGAGCTGCTGGAGGAGGATGTGAGAAATAACTCTGCGTGGAACCAGCGTCATTTTGTCATAAGTCATACCACCACTTACTCTCCTGCAGAAGTACTAGAGCGTGAAGTGCAGTGAGTCCGACTCTGTCAGATTTTAAAATTTCTTATTTTGTCTTCTTTGATGTATGTTTATGTCCACCTAGGATCCGGTTCCCATTTATTTCATTGTATTCGCTGATTTTGCACAACAGAACAGCTTGTTTCTCTTGCTTTTTCAAAAGGTACTCCATAAAACAAATCAAGAAGGCACCACACAATGAAAGTGCATGGAATTACCTGAAAGGGTAAGAGTTATACTCTTATGTCCTTATCATTGACTATATATAGTATCTACCTATATAAATATACTTATTTATTTTTAATTAGTTTATAGACTACAAAGGTAATGCGGACAGTAGATGGCACCATTTATCAATATATTAGATTTTGTTTGTTCTTTGTTTCTTATCATGAAAAAAAAAAAACATTTGACCTGATATTTAATCTCAGGACAACAGTTTTGACATGTTTCATATTCGGCGTATGGAGCTTTGTGAGTTTTGAACTAAAGTGTCGCTCGTTTGTGTGACTGACTGAGGTAGGATTCTGCAGGCTACAGGACTCTCGGCACATCCTGAGGTGCTGCAGCAAGCTCAGGAACTGCAGGAGACGTGCGCCTCACCACACCTGCTTGGCTTCCTAGTGGATTTCTATGAGGACGCACTTGAAACCAACAACAGTGACAACAAGATAGCCACACTCAACAAGGCCTTGGAGGTAAAAGAAAAGAAAAGGAAAAATTTTTTAACACAGCCCCAATATTGTATTTGTCTGATCTGACTAGTGCAGATATAATTATAGAAATTATTAGGCTGAATTGATTTATAGGAATTCTTGAAAATTCTTCTTAAATGCGCCATAGTTGTCTCTTGAACAGTTCTTGAACAACTGGAAGCCCGTATTCAGAGCAACTTACAGAAGTGCTTTGACGTCTCCATCAGTACACTAGTTTGTACTAATTCCCAGACTAAGAATAGCATCGGTCCCTGTGTTGGAGAGATCATACAGTAAGAAAAGCACATGCAAAACACAACTTTTGTTAATATTTTTAAATTAAATATAATTTTATGTACTCCAGGAACACGTAGATCCTTTAAAGAATGCCAGAGACTTGGTTGTTCAGACATCTATGGGAAGTTCCACCACCTAGGTGCCAGAACAAAGAGGTGTCTTGATGCATGTTGTCCTTGTACGCTGAGAGAAGGTGAATCTAGTCGAGCAGCGTTGGAGGATCAGAGGAAGTGTGGTGCAGTGCAGGGTGTGATGAGTACTTTGAGGTAAGAGGACGCTGGTCTGTTTTGTAGGCAAGCATCAGTGATTTAAATCTGATGCGCACAGCTACAGGAAGCCAGTGGAGGAAGCCTAGCAATGAGAACTTAGGAAAGTTGAATACAAGTTGTGCAGCTGCATTCGAAATGAGTTACAGTGGTCCAATGAGGCTGACCTGCCAGGAGTGAACTCAGAGACAGACCTGCCAGGTGAGAGTTGCAGTAGTCCAATCTCGAAATGACAAGGAACTGAACAAGAACCTGAGTGGCCTGTGTGGATAGAAATGGATATTCTAATGGCATAAACATATCTGTGTAGCATTGTGAGCAGAACCCCAAAGTTGCTTGCAGCGACCGAAGGTGAGATCTAGATGAGATCTTGGAGTTGTCCAAGGAGATCACAAGATCCTGATGTGGGAATGAAGCACCTGGTATGAACAGCAGTTCAGTGTTGCTGGGATTAAATTTCAGTTGGTGAGCTGCCATGCACGATCCCCGATCCATTATTCTTCCAAATGAATAGGTACACAGCGACAGTTATGATGCTACGCAATATTAATGTTAAGCTAAATTATTGATTCAGCCGCATCCGATATTAAAAACAACAGTTTAATCTCTGTGCAGTGGAAGCACATCATTTACTCACTGATGTGAATAGAGAGTTATCATAATTTGTACCGGAGCTAATGGCATAATTTAATATTGACAGAATTAATAAGATTACATTAAGTGTAGAAGTGCATGCGTGGAGTAAAAGGCATTTAAGGTAGTAGTGTGCATGAAAAGAGGTGTTCTGAAAGAGATGCATTTATTTGGTTCGACTGAGGTGTTGATAAGCTTATGCATTTAAACTTTAATGGCATCTTTTATTTCTCTTTGATCATCTAATTTACTTGGAGCCATACACATTAAATTAGCCTAGTCTGTAATTCCATAATTCATGTGCAAAACTGGTAAATTTTGGTGACAGGGGATTACTATTCATAATGGGATTTGTGTGCATTTTGTGAGTACATAGAAATTAACCCTTAAAAACTGATCAGGAATATTAAACCAGAAGAACCAGTGGGAATCTCTGGAACCAGGGAACCCAGACCAGTTCATTGTTGAAATGCAGTTAATGGCCAAATATAGACACTTTTATTTTGTTTAGTATTAGCTCATAAATAGATTTTTGGAATCCCTGCTACTGACAAAATCACAAGTGGTTAGTCTTAGACCTAGCTGAGAGGTATGAAAAACATGGGTGTGATTGTTTGTCAATGTCAGCTGTCCATTCCTGAACAGGCCCTTATATCATAGTTAACAGCTTTACCTTGTGCAATCCGTTGTCTGTGGAAACCTGTGTATTGGATAAACATGTAGCTGTTGCAATAAAGTTATGATAATATGGATGATGGGTGTGTTAAACAAGACAAGCTCATTTAGTTCACACGGCACTGCGCATATATACACTCTCCAGTCTTTTTATTACAACAGTTTAATAATACAGGGTAGGATTCTTCATGGCATAGATTCCATAAAGTGTTGAAAACATTGGTTTGAGGTTCTGATCCATGCTGACATGATTGCATCATGTAATTGCTGCAGGGGTATCTGCTGCACGTTTATGCTGCAAATTTCCCATGGCATTCAAACCATGCATGATTGGTATTAAATGGCGCAAAATACACCAAACAGTCATTCCCCACACAATTACACCAGCACCACCAGCCTAAACTGTTGACATTTTGCAGTTTGGCATTTTTGGTCCATGGATTCATGATTTTGATACCTTCCATCTGCATGTCTCAGACTCCTGTTCTTGGCTCAAAATTCATGAACCACCATGTGCTTTTCTGCAATTTTAGCCCATCCACTTAAAGGTTCAATTTGCTGTGCATTCTGAGATGCTTTTCAGCACATTGCGGTTGAAAAGATCGGTTTCAGTTTCTTGGACTTCTCTCATGAACAGTCTATGCAGAGATTGATACAAATTATTGGCTGATTGGATAATTGCATGAATGAGTAACGGGTATACATGTGTTCCTAATAAAGCCATAAAAATAACACCACCTGCCTAATATTGTGAAGGTCACATTTGTGCCACCAAAACGGCTCTGACCCATCAAGACATGGACTCCTCAAGACCTCTGAATGTATGCTGTGGTATCTGGCACCAAGACATTTGCATTAGCATAAGTTGCAAGGCTTGTTTGTCCAGCACATCCCACAGATCCTCAGTTGGATTGAGATCTGGGGAACATGAAGGTCGAGGCAGCACACTGAACACTTTGTCATGTTCTTTAAATGAGTCATGAACAATTTTTGCAGTGTGACAGGGTGCATCATCCTGCTGAAAGAGGTCATTGCCATTTGGGACTAATGTTACCCTGAAGGGGAGTACTTAGTCTGCAACAATGTTTAGGTAGGTGGTACTTTAAATGAATTAAATTAACAGCCACTTGAACACCAGGATGCAATGTTTTCCAGTCTTATATTGTCCAGAGCATCACACTGCCTCCACTGGCTTGCCTTCTTCCCAGAGTGCATGTGGGTACTATGTCTTCCCCAGGTAATTGACGCGCGCACACACCCAGCCATCCACATGAAAAGAAAACATGATTCATCAGACCAACAATGGACCATCTCCATCCATTGTTTCATGGTCCTGTTCTGATACTCTTGTGCCAATTGTAGGTGCTTTTGGTGGTGTACAGGGCTCAGCATGGGCACTCTGACTGGTCTGCAGCAATGCAGCCCTATACACAACAAGCTGCAATGTAGTGTGTATTCTGACATCTTTCTAACATAGCCAGCATCAACCTTGTAATGGTTACATTACGGGCTAGCCTTCACTCCCTACAGGTATCAGTGAGCCTTGGGTTGTTGTTCTTCTGACAACTTTTGGTAGGTACTAACCACTGGATACAAGCAACGCTCCACAAAACTTGTCATTTTGGAGATGTTCTGACCCAGTCATCTAGCCATCACAATTTGGCCCTTGTCAAAGTTGTTCAGATCCTTATGCTGGCCTATTGTTTCCTGCTTCCAACAAAGCAACTTTGAGAACTGACTGTTCATTTGCTGCCTAATATATTCCACCCCTTGACAGGTACCACTGTAATGAAATAATCAGTATTATTCACTTCATCTGTCAGTGGTTTTAATGTTATGGCTGATCAGTGTATACTGTATATACAATACAGGGTGCCAGGTTTATTCCATTCCAATATATTTTGGTAGCAGTCAAATTATAATTGAGTCAATTACAAGTCAGATTATGATTCACATATACAGAGAGAGAGAGATTTAATTAAGTAATAAAAAAGAAATTGTCTCCATTAATGTAATGTAATTCTAAAAATTGTCTAAAGATATGGTGTCTGTGGTGTTTGAAAGATTTCTGTGCAATCACTTACTGGGAAATAAGCCTATTGTTTTTTTTTTTAATGAAGGCATAAACATAAGAAATAAGTAATATATAAGTAATTTGACAAGGATGCTTCTATTCCAAAAAGAAAGGAGTTTTCCCCCCAGCAAAGTGACTAACAAATGGCAACATGTATTTAAGTCTTAAAGAACCAAACCCATGCTAGTGACCTTTCAGAGCAAAAAGTGCTAAATATTGAGACTCGTTAACAGAAGGATCATTTTTCCTTGAGCTAAAAAGCTTCTAGTGTCTCACAGAGAGGTGTAATGTTCCCTCAGGAATACTACAAACCAGGCCCTCTTCCTGTGTGTAAAATGTCAGGTCTACAGTAAAGTGCAGGTCAGGCTGCCTATGTCTGCTAGGGAAATGTACAGTGTCATATTATTCTTAATAATCAATAGTAACTGATCTTAATTAGCACTCCCCCCTCTCCTCCTCCCTTACACACTCTCCTCTTATTCTCTTTTGCACCTGGTCTCTCTTCCAGATCTGTGAGCTGCTTGCCCAGGAGAAGGATACTATCCGTCAGGAATACTGGCGCTACGTGGCCCGCTCACTTCAGAGCAAGTATGGTTCAGAAGACATCCAGTGTACCTCCACTGAGGAGCAGGAGATCCACAGCAATAACTGAGAGAAAGAGGGAGAGCATGAAGCACAGATCTGTAGAACTGGTTAGAGGGAGTAAGACTCTTACTTAAAAGCTTACAAGACTCTCGCTGAACTGTGTGTTTCTGTATTTTGGGTTTTACCATATTGGTAAAGCCCATTATGTCTTTGTTGCAAGTCAAGTAGTGGAAGAATATAAAACCTATGTTTAGTCATGTGATAAGACTTGAAAGCTGCAATGAGTCGGTCATAGTTTACTAACAAGTTGACAAGAAATTTGGAATTCAGACTCTGAAAGAGGAAAAGAAATTTAGCATAAATAATAAAGGACTACACGGATATATCTGCAAATGTATACAAAATCCTTTAGCCAAAATATTCCTTAGCAAACGCCTACTCCTGTGTGTACATCGTTTTTGTACGCTTACAATAACACGGTGTTTATTCTGGTCGTATAGAGATTGCAGGTGCACTCTCCTGTGGGTAAGTCTTAGGTTATTGCAAGATGAGGTGAAGAAGACGGAATCTGTACGTCTGCCCGGAATTCTGATCAGGCTATGTTGTGATCACGCTGAAGTATACTCATTCTGTCAGTACTTCGCTTTGAAAATATCAGAGCCAATCTCTTTGTGTGTGCATATTTTAAAGGCAGTGACTAACAGGCTAAATCAGTGCAGGGAAAACTAATTTGGTCTGGAACAGGTGCACATTTCCCTCTGTGAATGGGGCTTTGCCACTAGTGCTGAGCAGATGCCTTCTAAATGAATTCAGACAGCACTCATCCACGATTTTACTTTTGTCTGTTTGGTACCCCTGTACTGCAATATATTTGATTTAGCCCAGTTTTCCCCCATTATGCCTTCATGAAGTCCTGCAGCTAATAAAGTCATACAGTTGCTCTGATTTATATTGTCTGTAATATATTTTCATAATCCATTCCTGTAAATTTGGGGGTGTTCTAATGAAGCCTGCAGCACTAAGGAAAAGCACACAGACATCATTACAAGAAAAAAAAAAAGGATCTGCGTATTTCTCTTCTAAACTAAGCACCTGACTTTTATCTGCCTTGAAATGCTTCATTGCAGAAACCATATGGATGAAGCTTAATAATGACCTTAAACAGAACAGGAATGTCAGCTTATGTACTGCTGGAGGACGATTGTGCTGCATAGTTTTCTGAAGTAATTCAATTCAGCTTATTAGCATGCCTTTCAGTTACAACACAAAGCTCTGACTTTCTAAGACTTCTGTCTGACTCTTGCCTTTCTTTTTAGTGCTTATCTGATTGTGGTTAAATGCATGATCTCTGGCTGTGTTAATTGAGAAACTCCAGATTTCCTGTTTTGTTTGAGACCACATTGCAGTATTATAGCTTTGCCTGCTTTTAGCACATTGTTTCCTGTGGTCATGGCTTCATCTAAGATTCACAAATGTATGAAAATGAGGATCTCATTCTCATCTCATATTATGTTGTAAACAGGATCTGAATATAGATCGCTATATTGAAGCAAGCCAATGCCTCCCCAGGTCATGCAGGAGAGAACAGAATTCAGAACAGTCTGTCTGGATACACACCAAGCTTATTCATGACTACCAAAAGCAACTGGTCAAGGTGCAGCTTTCTAAGGGACATTTAACCCCCCACACAAAATATAAACTTGTGCACCTTTAAAGATACATATACAGGGGTTAGACAATTAAACTGAAACACCTGTCATTTTAGTGTGGGAGGTTTCATGGCTAAATTGGACCAGCCTGGTGGCCAATCTTCATTAA
>JAOVVG010000037.1:19392925-19402994 GCA_028566375.1 Leptodoras nelsoni | reverse complement strand
GCTGCAAACATGACTTATCAAAGTAAATGCTTACTCCTGATACCTCATATGATGCCATTATAGGACCAGGACCCTTCAGTGATTCATCATGCTCTCCAAAAACATTAGATTTAAGATTATTTTGAATCTTGAATATACCATCAACTTTCTCTATACTCAGCTGATGTTCCATAGTTTTAATGAATAGTCTACCACAGCTACCTCGAATTAATCAGACTCACAAAACACCAAATGCCGAACTTCAAAGTGTGCCATCTTCTCAGAATCAACTTTTCATTTGCCAAGCTGTCGTATTTAATATCGTGTAAAATGTTCCACATGAATTACAGTCCCTTAGATGGTCAATGTGCCTATATTTTAATTTAATCTTTAAAATTCCTGCTGTATCTGATTTAAGTCTGGACAACATGGTAAAATGGAGAAAATATCATTTTCTTGTTACTGTGAGTAACAATGGAGTTGGCCAATATTATGCGAGTACTGCTAATACTTAAAAAAAGTGTATTGTAAGTCAATGTATTATTTATTAATAAAATATTATATAATTATAATTACAATTTTATAATAAACCTTTAGATTGTCAGGTCTATGTGTGTTAATCCCTAGTTAGATGATTAAATGAATATGATTCACTGCCAATTAGGCCTAGTTTTCACCTCCATCTCTTGGGGAGAATCAGTTTTCAACTGTAATGATTGTGTTTACTCTGGAGCTTTCCTGTACCATTACACGCAAAGTAATTGTGCCAACAAAACAGATCTGTGGTATAATTAAGCTAAAGAGTGCCAACTTATAAGTGTGTGTATAAGACTGTAGCAACAACATTTTTGTGAGTGCTGTACTGTTGCTGCATGTTAAGAAGCCTGAACCTAGGGAAAGCCAGAGACATGCTGACACCTGCAGCTTGGCTTAATTGCTGTGATTACCTCCCTCATGGGAATAATTGTTGGTTGCTATAGCTGAAATTAGAGCTTCTCTGTATAATTTAAACTGCTTTAATGATAATGTATTCAGTTGATAAATAAAAACAGTTCATCAGAAGGAATATAACCAAGCTTATACTTGAAAGCTGAAGCAGAAAGCCTGAATCGGTTGTCCTCATTTTTAATTGAGACTTCATTGGCATAATTCCACTGACATAATTATTATTAATTATTATTAATAATTATTAATTATTAATGAATGCTATGCCAATACATAATCTACCCCTAATCTGAACCTCAACCTTTTGCTTCTGGTAAAAAAAAAAACCCAAAAAACAAACAAATTAAACAAATTATCCTATGGAGGTCTGGATTTGGAACTTAAAATCAAAGAGGAAAATCAAATGACAGGCTGATCCAACTTCATTGGAAATTCCTCAACATGTTAAAATGAGGCTCAGTAGTGTGTGTGGCCTGTATGACCTCCCTACAATGCCTGGGCATGCTCCTGATGAGGCGGTGGATGTTCTTCTGAGGAATCTTCTCCCAGACCTGGATTAAAGTGTCAGTCAACTCCTGGACAGTCTGTGGTGCAACGTGGTGTTGGTGGATGGAACGAGACATGATGTCCCAGATGTGCTCTATTGGATCTTGGTGTTCTCTGGCAAATGCCAATCGCCCTGCATGGTGTTGGGCTGTAAGCACAAGTCCCACTTGTGGATGTCGGGCCCTCATATCACCCTCATGGAGTCTGTTTCTGACAGTTTGAAGGGCTCTTGCACGGCTCCTCCTGTTCCTCCTTGCACAAAGGAGGAGGTAGCGATCCTGCTGCTGGGTTGTTGCCTTCCTATGGCCCCCTCCATGTCTCCTGGTGTACTGGCCTGTCTCCTGGTATCTGCTCCATGCTCTGGACATTGTGCTGACAGACACAGCAAACCTTCTTGCCATAGCTTGCATTGATGTTCCACCCTCGATGAGCTGCACTACCTGAGCAACTTCTGTGGGTTGTAGCCTCATGCTACCTGTATGGTGAGAGAACTGACAAAATGCAAAAGTAACCAAAACATCAGCCAGAAAGGATGAGAACAGAGAAAAGATCTGTGGTCACCACCTGCAGAACCACTCCTTTATAGGGGTTGTCTTGCTAATTGTCTCACATTTCTCTCATATATATATATAGTATAGAGGTTATCACCTGAAATGGTTTTCAAGCAATCTTGAAAGAGTTCCCAAAAGTGCTGAGCACTTGTTGGCTGCTTTGCCTTCATTCTGCAGTCCAACTCATCCCAAACCATCTCAACTGACTGACCTTCATTTCTTAAAGTAAGTCATTTTTCCTTACTTAGTTGAGTTGTTCTTGCCATAATATGGATTAGAACATTACTCAAACAGGTCTATTCACTGTATACCAACTCTACCTCTTCTCAAAACAACTGATGGTCTCAAACACATTAAGAAGGGAAGAAATTAACTCTTGACAAGGCACAGCTGTTAACTGAAAGCCATTCCAGGTGACTACCTCTACTGAGAAAATGCCAAGATTTGTGAAAAGCTGTCAACTAAGCAAGAGGTGCCTTGACTTTGAAGAATCTAAAATATAAAACATATTCTGGGTTGTTTAACACTTTTTTGTTTACTAAATAATTTCATATGTATTTGCTAAATAATTCCATATGTATTTCTGACTTTAGTATTAATCTACAATGCAGAAAATTTTGAAATAATGGAAAACCACTGAATTAAACGTGTGTCCAATATACCAATATATATATACTGTAAGTACCTTATATATACTGTAAGTCTTAGATACCCTATTGTTTTAGGTACTATGTATTGGGGACTATATATACTGATATATACTGTAGAGACTAGCCAAATGTCAGATATTCCTATCCATGCGCACCAACCTTGAGTGTATATGCTGTTTCAGTCGGTAGTCTTTTACTCATTATGTGATTTTGTCATTTTACAGGATTATAAAATATGAGACATTCAAGGCATGTTTTTTCCTCAGATGTGCCTTTATTCCATCAGATCTTTTCTTTAAGTCTTTTTCTTGCGCATTGATGTTTTGGAAGACCAGTGTGGGCCAATCAAAAGGAAAAGCCTACTTAAATAAAATATAAATAAACAAATAAACAAACATGGGAGCGCTATCAAAAACAAAACTGGTGTGCTCAATAACAGGGCTGGATAAAATATTAATGATCATCACAAGTCACGTAGAACCCCATGTCTTATATTTCAAGATACTTGAGTACGTAGTTATCATGTCAGCAAAACAGAAATAACATTAGCCCCTCCCGATACAGCCACTCTCAGCTCCGCCTGAAACCCGCTAGCCAGTGTTTCAGTACCATGGACAGCTCACACCGCTCTGCGAGAGCCCAGCCTGCTCTCATACAGAGACACACTTTACCTTAGTTATTAACACAACCGCAGCTGAACTTTACATCACTTCTTTTTTCTATAATAGCCTAAACCACTGTTGCTGAACATTATTCTACCTAGAAAGCAAGATCGTTTGAGATGTTAAAGCAGTGAAAGAGAGCGTCACTATGTGTCGCATTCTCCAGTTCGCAGCCAGTAGGAGTGGAGCGAGTTCAAAGCTCAGACTGAAAGCCGGTCTCAGTGTTGTGCGCTCGCTCACGGCGGCGCGCGCTGGAGGGCTGTAAGATCGGGAGGAGCGTCTTTCCTCTCGGTCTTCACGACTAAGCCCTGCGGAAGTGGATGGCGGGAGAAGGTCATGAAGGTAATCGCTGCTATTAAGTTGGATTTGGGCGGCTGTTACCGCAGACGGAGCGCGCCCTGCCCATCAATTATTCATCCGTTGGGGAAGCGGTGGGAAACGGCGGCACGGCACGTGGCTCCGTACATCCTCCGTTCTCCAAGCAGCCATCGGCGAGTCATGTCCCATTGTGAGTGCACTTCAAGAAGAACTGGCGAAGAGGACCAAGGAGGATGAAGGAGGGTGACGGGCCGGACGAGGCAGAGGAGGATTATAATGAAGTTGAGTGGGAAAGGAGCGTGCGCCGTGGTCTCCAGCAGCCTGCTGTTCGCGTGCGCCGTGAGCGCGGCAGTGGTCGGGTTCGAGTGTCTCTCTCTGGGAGCAAAAGTGAAGGCGCACTTTCAACTGAGCGCGGCTGCTGGAGCGTTTTACTCGGGAATCCTGCTCGGACTTGGACAGGCATTGCTGGCCATGGCATTGCTCTGCTGCAGGGGCAAATCTGCGTGTCGCAATTTTTTCCTCTTCGGGCTACTTGTGTTTCTGCTTGGCGTGCTCACGGCGTTCTCAGGCGCGGTGGTGGACGGCGACGCGGTGTCGCTCGTGGAGCGGAAATACTCGCGCTACTGCTTGGACACTGTGGATGTACCTGCGGCATGCGGGCGCCTCAAGGATTACCAGCGCGGCCTGGTGGCGTCGACCGTGCTTAACGCGCTCGAGTGCCTCATTGGGCTTGTAAACCTGGTGGTCATCAAACGCTACCAGGCGGCGCAGTTTTACCGGAGGCGCCGAGCGCACAGGCGCAGCGCGCGCGCCGTCTTGCTGGCCGAGGAGCGCGAGCTCACCGTGGCGGCCGACTTCCGGGCGGTCTCCTACATCAGCCTAGCGGTGTGCGGCTCCCAGACGCGGGAGAACGGTGCAGAGGCGCGGAAAAGCGGCCATCCGTCGATCGAACTACCGGGCTATGCCCCTGCCCAAAACGAGCTCCACCACGTGTGCGGTTTCTCCTACCCGCCCGCTAGCGACTCACCGCCGGCCTACGAGGACATATTCCCTGGAGAAAGGAGGAACAGAGCGTTAGAGTGATAAAACAGTGAGAAAGTTAGAAAACCACTTGTCTAATCTGCAGTGACAATCACTGGCGATTTGGCCCTGGATATGAGACGCACGCGTGTCAGCGGCTTTCTGTTCTCGGCTAAATTATACGCTGATTGTGTTAACGCATTGCTCCCCTTTTTCATGAGAAGTGGCCAAGTAAGTACATGCAACACTCAGTGAACTGCCGCTTAGGAAAACTGAACTGAAATGGTAAGAGATATATTCAGATTATAAATATAAAAGCCTAATGACTTTTAAACACAGCGCTTGTTTTGAACCTCTGATTGTACACATCTTATTCCCATGTAAGTTGATTGATGTCACTCCTTTGTTTGTTGTCATAGTTCCTCCGTTTGGCTCATGAATTAAAAAGTGTATTCACATTTCTATGACGTAGATATTTCATGCAAATTCTATCTAGCAACAAAAAGCACAACACTTCTTATTCCATTAGTGAATCATATAAAAATGGCCGATGTGCCTCTGTGGTTCTTTGGCCTACTTTGTCAACAGGTAATTAGGCTAGCAGCCAACAGGTCTTTGAAATGCACGGGGGGTTTCTTTTTTTGTATCTTAGCAGACTGGAGACAGAGCAAAGTGAAAAACACGATACAATTCTTTGAAGCAATTACAGCCTACATTAGATTTAAATAGAATCATCTTATAATACACCTGTGGTGTTGTGCTTGTCTCTGTAAACACTGAAATGCAAAATCACCAAGCTTTCAAGTCTTTATCTGTTATATGAACAGCAGCCTTAAAAGTGTGATGATGAGCTTGTGAGGAACAGGAGGGATGCAAAACAATAACACTCTACATCAAATTTAACATGCTGTTACACCATAGGAGTGCGTGTAATACTACTTCACATTTTCCTGTTGGCAACAATAGTTCATGGGTGAATTAAATACCTACTGAGCTTACCATTTATTACATAAGCAGAATAGTGCTCAAATAAAAAAACGTTCATAGATCAATATTGCCAAACTGTGCTCAAACTGTGCCCAAACTGTGCTCATTGCCAAATATCAGACTTGAAGTTCCCATGTGTGATACATTGTAAGGTATAATGGATTAGCTGGTTGTCCACATCATTGCACTGTAATCAGATTTCATCAGATTTTAGTGACACATTATCATGTAGAATTTGGCATGCAGAGGCATTGTGGTGTGGCATTTAGCCTTTAGTGCCAATAGATTCCTAATTAAAATAAAATGTTAGTTAGTGAGTGAAGGTCAAATAACAAAATTTACAGACAGGTACTTCTTATATGTTTTGTGAAAACCTTTTTAAAAATTTAAAAAATGTTTCCAAATGTTTTTTGTGCAAAAATACCTTTAATAATCAGAAAATGTGATGATTAGGATTGCATTGAACTGTGAGAAAACATTGACGGAAGAATGTGCCTGTGTCCCTGAAAGTGTAGTAGAAGAATGTCTTTTGACTTTCTAATTCTTTATGGTGACATACTTAAAATGCTTTAATTTAGCTAATGGGTATGAACAAAATTTAATGCAGTTTGCCATTTTCCACAATTCCCTTCCTGTTTTCTCTTATCTATTATGGAAGAAAGCAGGACAGCAATTTACAATGCTCGCTTGATTTTATTTTTTGCATGTATATGCCTGGGGCTTTTTTAATTAATTAAATACTAAGGTTAATGTTGTTTAATGCAGAATTTAGCACTTATTTGGTTAGAAAGAAACCCAGGTGGTAATATATGAACTCTCCCACTATATATCTCACTGAAAAAAACATATGGAAGAGGACACACTGATATATTTCGCAGTGTAATAATCATATAGGGGTTCAGGGTCATGCTTTAAGCAGCTTAATAAATGTCACAGAGATTACTTTGTTAGTCCTAATATGCAAATCACTGAGTCATATTCATTATACTTTCGATGAGCAAAATAACCTCACCAATTGCAGGAAATTGCTAATTGCCCTAAATATGTCTCTGTCAAACCCTGAGATGAATTTGCCTGGCTACTCTTTTGCATATTTGCAGTACAAGAGTTCATGAACATTTTATAATTTAGAAAGAACTGCTGTATCATCAGAGATCAGGCATCTGTTACAAAGCATATGTAAGTTTAGAAATAGTCAACCATTAATGTTTACAGTATGTGAGAAAGCTGGTACTTAAATATTAGTCAGTCAGTCAGTCATTATCTGTACCGCTTATTCCCAGTTACGGGGCTACGGGACTTATTATATTATTTTATATAATTTCTTGTATTGCCAAAGAGATATGTACAGTACCAGTCAAAAGTTTGGACACACCATTAATTCAGTGGTTTTTCATTATTTTAACATTTTCTGCATTGTAGATTAATACTAAAGTCATCCAGACTATGAAGATATAGAAATGTGTTAAACAAAGTAGAATAATGCTTTATTTTTTTGGGTTTTTCAAAATAGGCACCTCTTGCTTAGTTGACAGATTTGCACATTTGGCATTTTCTCAGTCAGCTTTATGAGGTAGTCACCTGGAACCGCTTTCAGTTAACAGCTGTGCCTCATCAAGGGTTCATGTCTTGGATTTCTTGCCCTCTTAATGTGTATGAGACATCAGTTGTGTTGTGAAGAGGTAGAGTTTACAGGTATACAGTGAATATTTCCTATTTGAGTAATACTCTAATCCGTATTATGGCAAGAACGACTCAACTAAGCTACGAAAAACGACTTACGATTACTGTAAGAAATGAAGGTCAGTCAGTTGAGATGGTTAGGGATGAGTTGGAGCGCAGAGTGAAGGCAAAGCAGCCGACAAGTGCTCAGCTCCTCTGGGAACTCCTTCAAGACTGTTGGAGAACCATTTCAGGTTATAACCTCATGAAGCTGAGTGTGAGAATGCCAAGAGTGTAAGAGCAAAGCTGTAATCAAAGCAAAAGGTGCTGACTTTATTTAGAATAATCTAAAATCTAAAACATATTTTGGTTTGTTTAACACTTTTAAGTTTACTACATGATTCTCTATGTGTTCCTTCATAGTCTGGATGACTTCAGTATTAATTTATAATGTAGGAAAATAAATAAATAAATAAAAACTTTGAATGAGAAGGTGTGTCCAATTTTTTGCCTGGTACTGTAAATGTTTCAGTTACTGGGGCATGTCAGTACCCACTTGCATGTATGAAATGCTTTATTATAGTACAAAAGACATAATGGCCAAATCCCACAAACATATTTCTTTTTAGCTTTTACCTCTCAGAGTGGTAAAAGACACATTAGTTTCTGTCTCTAGGAGTGTGATTGTATTCCAGGCCAGATGGAGGGGTTTTCTGCTATGGAACATGGTGTGATACAGACAGTCCTGGATGCTGTCCAAGGTCTCAACTCTACTACTGTGATTACTGCATTCTGTCACCTGACACAGAGGAACATTGGAGATATGGCCAGAGAACTAAGGAAGTACAGAAAGTGAGAAATTATAGCAAGGAATGCAGTAGGAAACAAGGAATATATTGTATCCATTAGTGGGTTCTGCAGTGAGTGTGGTTTAAGGTTATACTAAAAAATGAAAAAAAAAAGATTCAAAGTGATTCAAAACACAATTCAGGAACTGTTTTTAAAACCACAAAGAGTCATCAAGTGAAAGACTGAAAGCGATCAGCAGTTGAAAAAAAAATGATTTGCCTTTTAGGGTGATTGGGTTCCTTATCAGAAGCAACATTGAGAACTGTTTTTTTTATTCTGAGAGCCCATCAGAGGGATCCCATCACAGGCCATTTATTCCAAGGTCCCATCAGAGCTTTAATGAAACATGTTTGCTCAATTTAGTTTTATGACTTGGTGTTCCTCTGCAATTCAATTAGGAGTGGGTGATTTAGTGCTGGGCGCTTTATGAAGTGATTACTCTTCTCGTCCAAACCATATAAATAAGCTTTTCTGTACTTCATTTCATTCCATTATAATTTGTTTGGTCTCTTTCCAGTAGTTCTGCTCCAGTGAACAGGGCTTGGAAAGCTACAGGTGCATGACAGATTAAAGGAAAAACTAGTAGCTGTAGTACGCTGTGGGACATTGCTGGCATAGTCAGGGATCCACTTGTCCCATGGAGGGAAGGGGTCACTGTAAATACTACAGAGTGCTTTTGAATGATCATGTTCATCCTCGTTTAACCATTGATAAAACATTTCTATCCTGAAGGGAGTGGATGCTTCCAGGATGACGACACAGAGTGCAAGGGTCCACTGAACGGTACAATGAAAGCATGAAACGGTGGCCATTGCAATCACATTTCTTAAACCAACTGAACAGCTAATCACAAGGGAAGGAGGGAATATCATTAGGATGAATGGTGTTCATTCCTCCCAGTCTGGGAGATGGTACCTCAATAGCTAAGGCATTGTTGACTAGGCCAGTTGATTGGAAAGTCATGAGTTCAAATCCCAGCATCACAAACCCTTGAGCAAGGCTTTTAACTCTCGCCTGTTCACATGTGTCCTGTCTCAACTGTAAATCAAGTCAAGTGGGCTTTTATTGTCATTCCTCTCTATAGTTTATAGACACTCATTATCCACTTTTATAGGAACCTGCTGATTTATGCAGTTATCCCGTCGGCTTGTCGTGTTTCAGCAGCGTAATGCATAAAATCACGCAGATACAGGTCAACAGCTTCAGTTAATGTTCACATCCACATCAGATTGGGGGAAAAGATTGATCTTTTTGACTTTAACTGTAGCATTGTTTTGGGTGCCAGATGGGCTGGTTTGAGTATTTCATAAATTGCTGATCTCCTGGGATTTGCACACACACAAGTCTCTAGAGTTTACACAGAAGGTGTGAAAAACAAAAGAAAAAAAACAGACTGTGCAACAGTTCCGTGGGTGGAAATGCTTTGTTGATAAGAGAGGTCAGAGGAAAATGGCCAGATTGTTTCGAGCTGCCAGGAAGGATATAGAAACACATATAATCACTCTTTAAATCTATGGGGAGCAGAAAACCATCTCAGCATGCACAACTTATACAAGAGACTTAAAGTGGATGGGCTACAACAGCAGAAGACTGCACTGGGTTCTCCCAGTAATAGGAATCTGAGGTTATCATGGGCACACACTTACCTAAACTGGTCACTTGAAGATTAGTAAAAAACAAAACAAAACATATATTAGGCAAACATCAGCAGGTGCAAAAGTGGACAGTTAGTGTACATTGGAATGAGTTATCATTTCTCCAGGACTGTGGTGCCACACATACACTATATGGACAAAAGGACACACTTCTTAATCAATAAATTCAGGTGTTTCATGGAGTCACATTGCTACAGGTGTATACAATCAAGCACCTAGCCATGCAGTCTGCCTTTACAAACATT
>JAOVVG010000037.1:19301245-19313719 GCA_028566375.1 Leptodoras nelsoni | reverse complement strand
ATGCAGACTCCACACAGAAAGGACCCAGACCGCCCCACCTGGGGATCAAACCCGGGACCTTCTTGCTGTGAGGCGAGTCAGTAAATCAGTAAATGTGTCAGAGCCTCATATGGCACCGGCTGACCAGATGAGCTCCCCACATTTGCTATAAACATTTTCCGATAATTTACTGACCCTTCCCTGTAGTTTTCATCTTTATGAGAAATCTACACATGTATACATTCACGGATGAAGGGTCAGCACAACAAATGCTTTACAGATTAATCATGATAAAAATAAAAGTGCCCCCTCCTAATGATATCCTCTTAGTGCAGGTGTTCCATGGACTTTTTAATTACAGTGCTCAGATGTTTGGATACCACTGTTCTGCTCCAAATTAAAATGTCTGCTTAGATTGCTGTTCCCTTTTCTGACTTGATTTTACACTTAAACAGGGATCTGGTGTCAAAGACGTTATATCTGAAGGGTTTGAATGAAAACCAGTCTGTAGGTATTGTCTAGATAAATTTGTGAATGATATGTTGTAACATTGGAATAACCGCATGTAGGTATCGTCAGTGGCCGTTTATAAGGTGATGACACTAGGATGGTCAAGCTAGGAGAAGCGTTTTTTAACCAAAGGACGACTGGTCATCTTTTGAGTGTCAGAATTTACTATTACTTCATCCTACACCATCAAATATCCTTTAGCAAGTTGGAAAGAGTACCACTACCAGTTTGTATTCCACATAGTACAAACAATATAACAGACTAATCACACCCATGTGAGCCTGTTGAAGATTCCATTATAGATGTTGCCATCCCTTTGCTGTTATCATAACCTGCACTCTACGAGGAAGGCTTTTCACTAGATTTTGGAATTTTGTTACAGTGCTGGTAAACACAATCCATCAGTATCAAAGCTATCATATTTATGTTTGATTTCCTTTAGTTATTAGCAAGGAGGAAGCCATACATATTGATTAGGTACTGGGTATCAGGTATCAGTCTAGTACCACCGTACCATTGGCATACACATTTCAATAATGAATCTAATGCTTTGTTACAGGAATATGATTAATTATAATCAATCTATGCTGTGTGGGTCTGTGGAATTTATTTTACAAGTAAATGGGTCCCTAGCTGCAATAAGGTTTTAATCCCCTTAACATATTTTATTAGAATTCATAAAAAGAATTACACACATAGACAGCAGCTAATTATATACACCAATCAGCCATAACAGTGATTTGTGAAGTGAATAAGAATGATTATCTCAGTACAGTGGCACCTGTCAAGGCGTGAGATATATTAGGCAGCAAGTGAACAATCAGTTCTCCAAGTTGATGAGTTGGAAGCTAGAAAAATGGGCAAGCAGAAAGAACTGAGCTACTTTGTGATGGCTATACAACTGAGTCAGAGCATATCCAAAAAACATAAGTCTTGTGGGATGTACCATGTATGAAGTGCTTATTATGTACCAAAAGTCCAAGGAAGGACAACCAGTGAACTGGTGTCATGTCCAATGCCAATTGTCCAAAAGTTAAAAAAATTTCTCACTCAGAGAACACGTCTCCACTGTTCTAGAGTCCAGTGGCAGACTGCTTTACACCACTGCGTGTGATGCTTTGCATTGCACTTGGTGATGTATGGCTTGGATGCAACTGTTCGGCCATGGAAACCCCATTACATGAAGCTCTCTATGCACTCTCTATGTTCTTGAGCTAATCTGAAGGCCACATGAAGTTTGGAGGTCTGTAGTGATTGACTCTGCAGAAAGTTGGTGACCTCTGTGCATTATGTGCCACAGCATCCACTGACCCCTACTCTGTCATTTTATGTGGCCTACCACCTCGTGGCTGAGTTGCTGTCATTCCCAATCACTTCCACTTTATTATAATATCACTGACAGTTGACTGTGGAATATTTAGTAGTGAGGAAATTTCACAGGTGACATCCTATCACGATACCATGCTGGAATTCACTGAGCTCTTCAGAGTTACTCATTCTATCACAAATGTTTGTAGAAGCAGTCTGCATGCCTAGGTGCTTGATTTTATACACCTGTGGCTATGGAAGTGATTGGAACACCTGAATTCAATAATTTGGATGGGTGAGCGGATACTTTTGTCAATATAGTGTATTTGCCTACACCCCACTGCTGTGTGGATGTCCGTAGGCTAGCACTTATTTTTTAAAGTGCCATAAAGTGAAATGCATCCGATTTTATCAATGCATAGACACGCCTCTCCATAACCTTTCACTGGTTATTGTGGCAGGGGTGAGGAATTATAAAAGTAGTTGGCAATCAAACAATCTATCAGTTTATCAAGCCATCCATCCATCCATCCATCCATCCATCCAATATATATAAAACTGATGGATAGGCTAGGCGTCTATGGATTGATAGACAATTGTTTAAAATCCCAATGTGGGTGTTTGTATAATATTAAATTGCTTAATTTGTTTAAAATAAAATTTGCTGGCATTAACTGTTCTAATAAAAAATATAAATTAGTCTAGAAAGTTTGGATATGGTAAGGTAATACTTCATTAAGCCCAGGTACAGTCCCCTTCAAAATGATTGAATGGCAAGGACAACTCTTTTGTTGTTATACACTAAACACATCTGAGTTTGAGATCAAAAGTAGAATATGAAACAACAGATCAAAATTTCAGCTTTTGTTTCCGGATATTTACATTTAAAAGCATTCAACAGCTTTTTATCACCACCAAAACTGGAGGACTGGAGAAATGTAGTCTGGTCTGAAGCATCTTGATTTCTGCTGAAGCACACAAACAGTAGTGTCAGATCTTGGTGCCAACTGCATGAATCCATTGACCCAACGTGTGTCGATAGTCCAGGCGGGTGGAGGTGGTATAATGGGGTGAGGAATGTTTCATGGCACACTTTGGGTCTGTTAATACCAATGAATCATCACTTGAATGGCACAGACTATATTGATCTTGACCATGTACATCTCTTCATGGCCACAATATACCCATCTTTTAATGGCTACTTCTAGCATGATAATGCACCATGCCACAAAGCAAAAGCCATCTCAAACTGGCTTCATGAATATGACAATGAGTGTTCATTAGTGGCCTTCCCACTCGCCAGATCACCAAGATTTTTCCCACTTATCAAGGGAGGCCCTACCAAGTATTAGTATAGTGTTCCTAATCAAGTGCTCAGACAGTGTATATAAAAAAAAAACCCATCATTGAAACAGAGTTAACGGTACAATATACAGTACTGTGCAAAAGGCAGGTGTGAAAAAATGCTGAAAACTAAGAATGCTTTCAAAAATAGTTATAATAGTTTATTTTCATCAGTTAACAAAATGCAGTGAATGAACAGAAGACAATCTAAATCAAATCTATATTTGGTGTGACCACCCTTTGCCTTCAAAACAGCATCAATTCCAGCATCAATTAGGTATACCTGCACACAGTTTTTGAAGGAACTCGGCTGGTAGGTTGTTCCAAACATCTTGGAGAACTAACCACAGCTCTTCTGTGGACATAGACACATTCCTCAGATCCTTCTGTCTTCACACTTTGTAAATTGATCAAAATAAACAATTATTATTTGTATGTTTGAAAGCATTCTAAGTTTGCAACATTTTTCCACACCAACCTAAAACTTTTGCACAGTACCGTATATATTGTAAACATTTTCTTGAGATGCACTGCAGATTTTTCACATCTGTTCATTTTACAAGGTTTAAATAATGATACCAAGCCAAGTCCATAGCCTGAACAATAGTACAAAAGCCTCTCCTTATCTAATTTTTGTACAGAATATGCAGGCTCTCAGCTGCTTCAGTCAGCTGCTCCACTTTGTGCTGTAATTCCAGTTCCAGGAATTGGAATAATAAGGAAATATATTTGAATAACAGGGGAAATATATCTGAAAAAAGAAAACTGCTGACAGAACAGTAGGGTGCAAAACAAACAACAAAGAGGCTGCAATAGAATTGTCAGAACTTGTTGTGGAACAATCACCAAAACTAATCATCATGATTTTGGAGGAATGGAGGAAATAAAAAAATGGCAAAATTCCCTACTGTGTTTTTCACTGAATACAGAAGCAGTGACTACATTTACATGCAGCAAGTCTGAGTATTTATAATGAGATACATTGTGAAAAGGAGCAGTTTCTATGCATATTAAATCAACTATTCCATTAAGATTTTTCATTCGTGTGAAAAAATCCATTTTGAATAAAATAAATACCACATACTGGATTCATATTGTTTCTGCCCTATACAAATATGTTCACAGGTAGACTATTCACATTCTTTCACTGTAACCTAGCTATATTTAAACAATAAAAAGATAATGAGAAGTTGAGTAAAAGGTTAAAAAAAAACTAGTGTGTGTACACTTCATTATATCAGTGCTGTTTAATTCTCAGTTGAGTGGTTGCTTAATTTTCTGTGACAGCACAGTAGTTAGACAGTAGTTCTGTGTGTCATTCAATTCAAATGTGTTCATGTAACATTTCTATAGTAACTATAATTATAACTATAGTTATAACTACAGTGCCTTTCAAAAGTATTTACCCATGGACATTTTTTCACATTACACCCACAAACTTAAATTTTATAAGGATTTTATGTGATAGACCAACAGAAAGTAGTAAATAACTGTGAAGTGAAAAGAAAATGATGCATAGTTTTCAGAATGTTTAATAAATAAAAATCTGAAACGTATTGTGTTTGTGCAATTGTATATGCATTTGCATTCATCCCCCTGTACTCTGATATCCCTAAATAAAATCCAGTGTGACCAATTGCCTTTAGAAGTCACCTAATTTGTAATTAGAGTCCACCTGTGTGTAATTTATTCTCAGTATAACTACAGCTGTTCTGTGAAAGCCTCAGAGGTTTGTTAGTGAACATTAGTCAACAAACAGTCTTATGAAAATCAAGGAACACACCAGGTTGTAAAAAAATATCCCAAGTTATGAACATCTCACAAAGCACTGTTCAGTCCATCATCTGAAAATGGAAGGAGCATGACACAACTGCAAACCTAGCAAAACATAACCACACCGTCCACCTAAACTGGCAGCCCAGGCAAGGAGAGCACTAATTCAAGAAGCAGCCTTGGTCACTCTGGAGAAGCTGCAGAGCTCCACAGCTCAGGTGGGAGAATCTGTTCCACTAACAGGACTAACATGACAACTATTAGTCATTTACTCCACAAATCTGGCCTTTATGGAAGAGTGGCAAGAAAAAAGCCATTCCCATTTTCAGTTTGCCACAAGCCATGTAGGGGACACAGCAAACATATGGAAGAAGGCGACCTGGTCAGATGAGACCAAAGTTGAACTTTTTGGCCTAAATGCAAAAAACTAACACCACACATCACCTGCAACACACCATCCCCACCTTGAAACATGGTGGTGGCAGCATCATGCTGTGGGGATTAATTTTCTCTGTCCTGGCACCAAGGTGATGGAATGAACTCCCCCTGAGTGTCCGAACAGCAGAGTCACTCACTGTCTTCAAACGCCAACTGAAGACCCACCTCTTTCGAGAGCACTTGAAGGAGCACTAACTCAAGGCTGTTACTGCACTTATAGCAGTTATTGTATTCCCTAAGTCTTGTCTTTTACTGGTTTTGTGTAGCTTAGGAATACTTGGGTTCTGGGAATGTCTAATAGGTAGTACATGGCTAAAATTGCTCAGAGTAACTTGAATTCAGGTCTACCAGCCTTAGCATTGGATATTCCAAGTTAATGACTAAGCACTCTTGTAAGCGTCTGCTAAATGCCATAAATGTAAATGTAAATTAATTTCTTCAGCAGGGACAGGGAAGCTGGTCAGAGTTGTTGGGAAGATGGAGCTAAATACCCTACTCAAATAGTAGAGTATTGCGTTTCTCTAACCAGGAATTGTTGGTAGTCCCTAGGACTAAATGGAAACGGAGGGGTGTCTCCCTCTAAAGAGCTCTTTAAAAAAAGGCTAAAAACCTACTTGTACTCTTTAGCTTTTGTAGATAGGAACAGCTAGGATTTTTGTTCTTATTGTTCTTATTCTTTTTTTTTTTTTTATGACTATGAAGCACTTTGTAGTTTTACTTGGAAAAGTGCTATATAAATAAATATTCACTTAATAATAATTAATAATAATTAATAATAATAATAAGAAGAACTAGAACAGTAACAACAGGGACACAAACAAGTCTAGTCCTTCTTGTTGATCATTTGCATGCCATAACTACCCTTAGAATATACTTCTCTTGCTGATAAAAGAGAGCAAAAATAGATTGTGAGAAAGAGAATTCGTCCATCAGTTAGACACACAGGAGGACTTATAGGACAAGATAATGCCTTAGTCAACTTAATAGAAAAGCCAGAGGTTGCAGGGCTATATAAACACCAGCGTGTAATGACTGATGAGTGTGTGAGTGACTCCGGTAGCACAGGAGAGCATTGTGAATAATTCAAAGCACATAAAGCCACTACTCTCTGTCCCTTTCCAGATAATACATGGAGCAAGTGAAAGGAATGTGGTTGGTCATCTGGTTAAAAGGGCAAAAGGACAAACTTTTAATTAAGTGAAAGAAAATGTTGAGAAATGAGAAGCAGTGCTATGTCTTGGCATCACGTGTGTGTGTGTGTGTGTGTGTGTGTGTGTGTGTGTGTGTGTGTGTGTGTGTGTGTGCTGTGTGCCTTTGGGTATTTGAGAGTGTGCATGTCATACAATCTCCCTGTGTGTATTTAGCCCTATTTGACCTAGTACAAGTAAAACAGTTCATAACTGTAATACCATGCTCTGATAATTTCTAATACAGATTTTTTGTATATTTACAATTCATAAGCAGCCAACTTTGCCAAATTAATCACACCTGTTGGTGTCTGTGTCACAAAATGATTTTTGAGCCCAAAAGTTCATTGCGGCAACACGGGCGTGGTTGAGTGGCCACTGTGAGTGCGGAGGAGCAGATGAAACCAGCAAGTAACATGACATGAGTCTAATGTGTGGCTTATTACTTTGAGTGTATTTGTGTGTCTTTTTGTGTTGCATGGGAGCTGGAGAGAGAGAAAGCAGACACCGAGCCACAAGTGTGTGTGCATGTGTAAATTAAAGTCACTGAAAAGTGACAGTTATGTTGGGACAACAAAAAGTGTTACTAAAGCCTGTTTCCTAAATTCCCAAAACACAGGATATTGGAAGACTCAATCCCTGTCACGACAACGGCCCCACTTGCTGAATTCATCCAGTCCTTTGCCAACCTGTACCTGGTGCAATACCAGGTGCTTCTTGATCTACGTCACGATCAGCAGCAGCGCTTGAAAGCCCTTGCATAGGAGACAGCTGACAACAGGTGCATTGTCCTTCAGCTGCCGTAAACCAGTACTGTCGCAGCTGCCCCCTCTCCGACACTCATCAAGATGACCTCCTCTGATGAGCTGGAGGTCTTCATAGAGCTCTTTGAGGCTGCTATATGGGGTTGGCCAGAAGAAGAATGATCCCTGCAACTCCTCCCCCTGTTATCAGCGGAATCCCAGCTTGCTGCCAAGCGGCTGCTGTGGCTGACACAGTTGAAATACCCCAGATTAAAAAAAGCAATATACTTCAAACAGGAAGGAAGCTATTGAAGAAAATATATTTCAGACATTTGACCTTGCTGTGGCCTTGACCCTGTTTGGATCAATTCTAAAATCAAAGTTAATCTGCTGGTTACAGTGATACTTCCATCACTGTACAATTCAATTCTCTTGCTCTCCTACTGTCTCCTCTGTCCCTTAATTTCCCGAAGTTTCACCCCCCTGGATCCGGTTCCACCTCTCAGTGTCACCTCTCCTGCTAATTTTATTGTGTAACTCTTCACAGGGGGAACATCCTGTGAACACCACAGTTGGGGAGAAGTCTGGGCAGATGGACCTGAACAGCAGAGAGGCAAGGCACTTCCAGGACCTGTGCCCCAACACAGAGAAGGATACACAGATTCAGGTTCCTGACACTGCACGTCTCCCCCCAATCAAGCAGGAATGTACTGTGTACCTGTGAGTATACAAGGAGGCACACATCAAGCTTTTGTGGACTCAGGGTCTAATCAAATCTCCATACATCAAAGTCTGATTCAGTGCAAGGCTTTGGGAAAAGCATGGTTTGTGAAGATGAGGTGTGTGCACAGAGATATTCACAAGTGTCCACTGGTGCCTGCCACAATTGAATTCTGGGACAAAAGCATAGAATTGAGATGGCAGATAGCCCTCACCTCATCCATTTACTAATTATGGGGACAGGGTTTAAAACATTAGTGAGAGAAATGCTTGTAAATGGGTCCTGCAATAGTGAAGCATGGGTGGGGATGAGCTGTCAACTTCAGGTCCATGTCAGGAGGACACCAAGGGTAGTGAAGTCTCCACCCCCTCCCTTGGTGAGGATTTTCCCTAGGAGCAGATGCACAACGACAGTCTGAGGCATGCCTTTGACCAAATGAGAGTAATTGATGGTCACGGAATCCAGCCTAATGTCACTCTCACCCACCCCTATTTTTCCATTATTAAGGATTGGTAATATGGAGTGAGGTAGGGCACTCAAGGGTAGGGTTGGTCCCAAAGAGACATTATCTGAGGTGGCTTTGGGGAACACTTCTACGGCTTATTAGATTCTTCATTACCCCCTCCCTGCATTGGGATCCTCAAAGAGATCCTATGTTTATGTCATGAACACTATGTGAACTTTATGTATTGTTGTTAAAAACATGTACAAGGATGCGTGTAATTGGGATAAGTGGCTTGAGCCCCTTTTGTTTGCAGTATGAGAGGTATTGCAAGCCTCCAAAAGGTTCTTCCTGTTTGAATTATTGTATGGGTGCAAACCATGCGGCATCCTTGATGTCATTAGGGAAAACTGGAAGCCTTCCAACAGTAAAAGGGAAATTCTATATGTTCTTGACCTGACAGTAAAACTCCATGCAGTAGGGCTATTTACACAGGAAAATTTGCTACAGGCTCAAAAACATCAGTCCCAGCTATATAAATGTGGAACTCGACTATGTGAATTTGCACAGGGAGATAAAGTGCTCATTTTACTGCCCACATCAAGCTCTAAATTGCTTGCCAAGCAGCAAGGACTTGAAGTCACATCGCATATAGGAGAAGTTGAATATGATGTCAGGTGAACTACAGGTATACCACCACAACCTCCAAAAACCACAGAGAGAGGTGGTTGCTGTGGCTCTGGCAATGGTGGTTCTGGAAAGAGAGGAACTGGAACTAGAGGTAAGTCCAAAAAAGTCCAAAAAGTGACTGGTCTGTCCACTTCTGTGAGAAAGTCAAGGTGTCTAATTTTGATGCATATCCTATGCCTCACACTGATGAATTCCTTGTTCAGATCTGTGCAGCTCACTTTTTTCAACACTGGATTTAACCAAGGGATGTTCGCAGATTCCCTTGACTTCAATATCTCATGAAAGAAACAGCCTTTTCCACACGTTACACCAGTTTATCACAATTCCTTTTGGGTTGTTTGCAACCTCCCACAATGCTTCAAGGACTCATGGACAGAATCCTGTGTCTGTTTAACACACGTCACGACTATATACTTGATATAAACATTTATAGTAAACATGGGCAGCAACATTTACAACATTTGACGGCTGTCCTGAGATTCTTGAGATGGGCAGGTCTCACAGCTAAGCCAAAGAAGTCTGCAATTGATAATAATAAGAATAAGGTGGTTGGAAGTACAGTATCTTGGTTTCCACTTGGGTCATAGGCAAAAGTGATAAGACAGCACCCAAGAACCAAGACAAAAAGGGGGTGAGGCAGTTCCTGGGGCTGGCTGGCTATTATACAGTAGAATGTCTATACCCAATTTTTTGGGTGTCACGAGTCACCAATTTTTTTTAGGTGACCCACAGACACAAGCGGTTTTTTACCTAGTGCCATCACTCTCATAAATAACTGATAAACACCACAATTCATTACCAAACATGTTGCACATTACTATTTATATTAGTGTTTGCACCATGACACTCCTGCACCTTATGTATATTGTTGGTACTGTCTGTATTGTTTGTATAGTTGTATATTGTTTGTAAATTGTGTATTGTCCTAAAATATATGATCAACTACTGGAACAAAATTCCTTGTATGTGTAAGTATACTTGGTAAAATAAACCTGATTCTGATTCTGATACCAAAATTATGCAGATCTGAGATCTCAGACATAACTACATAATTAAACACTGTGTTTCAGTTACACATTCTGACTTTTGAAATGAATTTGACCATGATTTTTCTCTTGTACAATATTGCCTTAAGCAAGGAGCAGTATTATACTAGTGCATCTCAGAAAATGTGAATATAGTGGAAAAATGTCATTTTTGTCATAGTTTAATTTGAAAAAGAGTCATATTTTAATATTCAGTACATATGAAGTGACATATTTCTAGCCTTTTTTTAAAAAAATATTGTTGTAATTTAAGTTGCATTTGTCTATTATACAAGTGTAAACACGACAAACTTGCTAAAAAACTTTACTGCAGTAGGGTTATATAACAATATATTGCCAAAAGTATTCGCTTGCCTGCCTTCACACGCATATGGACTTAAGTGTCATCCCATTCTTAATCCATAGGGTTTAATATGTCAGCCCACCCTTTGGCCTACACAGAGTCCTGACCCCAACATGACAGAACACCTTTGGGATGAATTAGAGTGGAGACTGTGAGACAGGCCTTCTCACCCACCATCAATGTCTGACCTCACAAATGTGATTCTGGAAGAATTGTCAAAAATTCCCATAAACACACTCCTAAACCTTGTGGAAAGCCTTCCCAGAAGAGTTGAAGCTGTTTTTAAACGCTATGGATTAAAAATGGTATGTCACTCAAGTTCATAAGCAAGGCATGTGAAGGCAGATTCAGATTCAGAAAACTTTAATCATCCTCAAGGGGCAATTGTGAAGGCAGAGGAGCGAATACTTTTGGCAGAAGAAAGGTGCTTTTGGCAAAAGCAGAGGCCCTTGTAACAAAATAAGCAGCTCACACATGAATTTAAGGCATGTGCTGTGCGGAAGCAAAACAAGCAGTGGGAACCCGGAAGTGGTACTCAACCCTAAAGGGTCACACACGGCTACCATCAACTAGCTAAACCCCATGGGGAATCTCCCCCAGGGGAAGGGGAACAATACTACTGCCTGCCGCAATGAGAGAGCTCAAAGAAGGAAGTGAGCCCACCGAGTTTAGAGTATGTGCGTGAGCTCTGAGGCAGCTAGAGCTCAGGTTACAAGTCATACCAGGAGAGCATGAGAACTGACCCTAGCAAAAATTTATTACCTCAGGGGTGACCCCTTACTGCCAAACCTCTATGAGGCCAAGACTGTCCATGGTACTAGTCATAGCGTTACCATACCAAGTCAAAGGGTGCGACAAGAGGCACCTCTCAAAAAGCACTTTAAATAGGCTGGCGAGCAGGTGTCTCTTGTTGACCTTGCTTAGTGCAATGAATGGGAAATGAAGTTCCCCTAGTGCAAACGGCACACCATCATGGTCCCTTAATGTTAGGCCATGGTATGGCATGCCCCTTTACACAGGATTTGAACTTTAATTTCATGACTTTTTATTTATTTTAATTTTGGCAGGGATTACCTCCCAAAGAATTGGGTTCTGTGATTTGATACAAGTCTGACAATTTGATGTTACTACAATACACCAAACAGAAATGTATTCTATGGTGTAACTATGTATGTCTATGTAAATAACGTGAGAAAACAATGCAATGCTATTAATTATTAAATACATACATCTAAAACTATTGAGAGAATCATTTCTGTAAAGTCAGCAAAGGATTTTGGAGGAGCAACATCAATGAGAATGCTCATTCAGCAAATCATTCAGGGGTCAGTCAGAGCGTCCAATATTATACTGTAAAACCCAGAAGGATTCATGACTGATGGAGTTTTAAGCGTTTCTTGCTGAACAATTTAAAAAGTATTTAATTTTGATTAATTATTTATATTTTATATTAAAAATACAAAAAATAATTTCTTCACTAATTTTATTATGATGCAGTGGACATTTGTCATGTTATTTCTTTTAATTGTGTCTATACCCAGTTGTTGAAGCTTAGCTAGAGATATAATAGTTAGCTAGAGACTAACAGGAGGAGTTTGATTCTCTATACTTTTGTACTTGAAACTCAGTTAAATTGTTATTTGGGGCATCTAGTCACCCTCTGCATTGATCATTTTGACTGATATGGTGTGTTTGTTACATGCAGGAGAAAAAGTACATCAATAAACAACAACAAAAGATAAACTTTGGTTGGCTATGTGCTATTTATGACCCACAAAATGAGCACATTAAAGTTACATTCATGGCATTTGCTTATTCATAAAATTAGAATATCCAAAGCTAGTGCTGGAAGACCTGGGGTGGAAGAAGGGCTGGGGTGGCTCAGTGGTTAAGATGTTGGGTTACTGAATAGAAGGTTGGGGGTTCAAGCCCCAGCACCACCAAGCTGCC
>JAOVVG010000037.1:19280800-19290881 GCA_028566375.1 Leptodoras nelsoni | reverse complement strand
GATAGATAGATAGATAGATAGATAGATATAAGTTATAATAGATATAATACCATGGTATTAAGGCTTTGTGTTCTTCTGTGAGCACATCACAACCATCACAACCCCCGGTCAATCCTGTGCTCAGGTTACTGTCGGTTTGGAGTTTCACTTGTTCTCCCTGTGTTTGTGTGAGTTTATTCCAGGTTGTGCAGTTTTCTCCCACTGTCCAAAAAATGCTGGTAGGTTGATCGGTTGCCGATGAATGTGTGAATGTGTGTATGGTGTCCTGCGATAAACTGCCAACACATCTGGTGTGTAATTTCTTGCTGTGCATGTTGCCAGAGCAGTTTCTGGATCCACTGAGATCCTGAGCAGAAAAAGTGGTTAGTTAAGATGAAGGAATTGCAAAACGTTGGATTTCATTAGAAATCTGATGGTTGCAAAAGGGTATAAATGCTTGATTCATCATCATCATCATCAACCTAAAGTGCTTCGAGAGGCTCATTATGAGTACATCAACACCCTACTGTCTCCTTCAGTGAACCCACTGCAGTTAATGTATAGTCCCAACCACTTAATGGACCACACCATTGCCAACCCTCTCCAACTGGCCCACACCCACCCAGACAAAAAGTTTATAGACTTCAGTTCAGCATTCACCACAATCATTCCTCAGTGCCTGATTGGAAAGTTTCTGAACACCTCCTTCTGCAATCGGATCCTGACTGGGAGACCTCAGTCATTCTGGGGGGACATCTCCAACACCAGCACTCTGAGTACTGGGGTCCCCAGGACTGTATGTTCACTCTGCTGACTCACAACTATACAGCAATGCACAGCCTGAATCACATCATCAAGTTCGCCGATTACACAACCATGGTGGGTCTCATTAGTAAGAATGACAAGTCAGCATACAGAGAGCAGGTGCAGCGGCTAACAAACTGGTGTACAACGAACAACCTGTCTCTGAATGTGGACAGAAAAAGAGATTTTTGTTGATTTCATTCGAGTACTGAGTGACCACTTTCCACTGAACATCAACTGCTCCTCAAGGGAAATCGTCAAAAGCACAAAATTACTCCATAGCCCAGAAATCCAAGCTGTGTCTCTACTTCCTGCAAAGGCTGAGAACCCCCTACCCCGATCCTCAGCACATTTTACAGAGGGATTATCAAGAACATCCTCTGCAGCTGAATCACTGCCTGGTTTGGAAATTTTAGATCACAAGATCAACTTGGATCACAAGACTTTGCAGTGTATAGTGAGGACAGCTGAGAGCATCAGAGTCTCTCTTCCCCCCAACACAAACATCTCCACCACATGCTGCATCCACAAAGCAACCAGCATCATGGATGACCCCACGCACCCCTCACGCAAACTCTTTACCCTCCAGCTATCTGGAAAGCATTCAGACAGATAGTGTAACAGTTTCATCCCCCAAGCCATCAGACTCCTCAACACCCAGGGACTTGACTGACAGCATCCCACACTTACATATACAAACCCACACACACACAAATGTTCATTCATATTCAACCAAACACCATACCCACGCTCTTCCTTTCTCACAATCTCAATCTTAAATTGATACTAAACACTGCTGCTAACTAGTATGATTATATGTCCATTTATAGTATTACAGCACTAAAGTATCCTTTAGTGTCTTCACTGTCCTGTTTTAGTAATTGCTGTACTGACTTGTCCTGTTTGCACATGTAAATGCGCACTTTATGTTGCCGTATAGTCTCAGATATGTCTATGTTGTTTTATGTAGCACCACGGTCCTGCAGACTCAGGCATGACGTTCTTTATTTGCATGAAATCCAATGAAGTCAGCCTTGCTTATTACATTTCCTCCAATGTCTTCAATCCACCTCCATTCTGAATTCTTGAATGAGGATTTTAAGTACTTGACTCCCACATGACTGTAAAGGGCAATGAATAAAAAGACCCTGTCAGTGAGAACATGTCCAGGTACACCCCTGGCATTTGGACAACAGATTTACTGTATGTTATTCTACTGAGACTTCATCTTGGCTCTAAGCCTGAGTACACCTCTGGAAAGATATTCTTTCCGCAAAAGACATCCTTGGAGAAATATACTTTTGCCTTCCCAATTATTCCCAATTCCCAGCTCCTATTAATACTTCACATTTCTTCATGCTACTCACTAAATTAAATTCCATTCCGTTCCAACTGGCTTCGTGAAACTTGTTTCTGTCAGAATATTTCCAAAGAATCCTCAAGATCAGACTTAGAAAAAGGGGAATTGTAAGTTCTTGTCTCTTATTATTGCGTGGTTCAGAGAACAATAACAATTACTGATACTTGTCCTCACCCTTTCCTCAAAGACTGTACGGCAGAAACAAATACTGCATTAAATACTTCTGGGTCTGGAGTAAAAAAAACAAACACAATATAAGAAATAAGACATGTTTGCTGCTTTAAGAATGACTAGAAATGACTGCAATGTGATTTATGTGGAATCAAAGAGAAATCAGAATCTAAATAAACTCATAAACATTATGCATAATGCATAACGCACACTTCTTACACACACACACACACACACACACACATAAACACTGCTTATATAACCTGATCCACTGATTTTAAGTAATTAAAGGTCTACCACAGTCACAGACACACACCACTTACTGTGACCACCTGTCTTTTCTGATCCTGGGGTCAGAACAGGAAGGACACAGGGTAAAGGGAGAAAGGCTTTGTGATGTAGGTCCCTGCCCAGGTGACCTCGTTCCACACCACCAATCAGCTTGACAATGACTGATCCTCTGCCCAGACACAGTTACTAAACTCATTTGTTTGATGCATTTTAATGTAACCCAGCCTGCATGGCCTAGTTAACACAAAGCAGACAGACAGGCTGACCACTAGCACAAAGCTTAGTGAGATTACAAAAAAAAAGAAAAAAAAAGGCTAAGCCTGTGTTTTTGCAAACACAGAGCCGAGTTCAGATTAAATGTCATCCTTTATGACGCATCATAAACGCCATGTATTTAGCTGTAAATATGGAAATAGTTTACTGACATAGTTTGCGCAGTAGTCCTCACAGAAGAAGGGAGCGCATACAGGAAGTGTGAGCTTACACAGCACTGACCCCCCCTAGTGGAGTGAAAATAACACCCATCAAAATGCTAATCACAGGTTACATCAAACACATTGTAGTGAAAGTTAAGAGATAGTAAGTTACAGAGCTTTTTGTACCTTTCCCTTAGTGCAGGGGTGTCCAGTCTTTAGTGCATAGTGCAGGTTTCCTTTCCAACCAAGCAGAAGCCTCACACTACTGAAAGCCAAGATCCAGTGATTAGATCCATTGATTAAAAGCAGGTGGAGTGAGGTGTGGCTTCTGCTTGGTTGGAAAGAAAACCTGCACCCACACCGGCCCTTTGTGGATAAGATTGGACACCCCTGCATTAACATTACCATTAAAGAAATGGCTCATGAGCTGAATGTCATTCCCTCCCTTATTATCATGTGTAACTCATGTGCAGCCACAGATGACACAACCATAAAAAACTTAAGACTTGACTTGGCCTTGTAAAAACTGACTTATTAGCATCACTGCATTTAACCACTCATTCTCTAGATAATATGCTAAAGTAAAACCCTGATACTTTACCACCTGGTGGTAGAGGCCTACAAAGAGAAAACAGTCTGTTCTTACAAATGAATACCAGACAAATACCTCAGATAGCACAACAAAATGTGAATTTGTTGAATTTAATTGAAAACTATTTTCAAAACAATATTGTTTTAAGTACTGCAGGAAAATAATAATAGGTACATATACGTATTTTTAGCCTAAAACATTAGCCTACAGTGATTGACCATATTTTCTATTTGCTTCACAACACAGAAGGATGGGTCAAGTTCACTATCACTGTGGCAAACTCTGTATTGATTTTAAAACTACTGAACACGAGAGGATGATCTAATGCGATTTACTGAGCTGATGTTTCATTATCCAGCTGTCTCTGACAACATTTCGGATATGCCTCTGACACTATACCTTTATAAGGAAGTGAACATATTCCTCTCCTGCTCTTTAATGCAAAAATATCAAATTTATCTCAATTCCATTTACATTTACAGCATTTGGCAGACACCCTTATCCAGAGTGACCTACATTTATCTCATTTATACAACTGAGCAGTTGAGGGTTAAGGGCCTTGCTCAGGGACCCAACAGTGGCAGCTCAGTGGCGCTGGGGCTTGAACCCTCAACCTTCTGTTCAGTAACCCAACACCTTAACCATTGAGCCACCCCTGCCCCATGTTTAACGGTGATTTCCATTTTACATATTGAATTCCATGATTCCATCCTCATTGTGTGCATCGTGCTGAGTGAATACTAGTCCTGGTGTAATCAGTATCTAGGGTAAAAGTAATGTTTTGACTTACATTACCTAATTACTCTACTTCACTAGTACTTAGGGGGCTGTTTGTGTAAAAAAAATATAGTATTGGATATGCTCACAGAGGCAGACAGTTCAATACACAGAGTGTATTAATATGAATGAAATAACAAAATCTATTTAAAATCTTTAAAAAAAACTATATAAAATCTTTATTTTAAATCTTCCAGGAAATGAACAGTTATTAAAAAAACATTTTCTCTCTCTTCTTTCTACCAGCCTGTAAGAATATACAAGGGGAACTTCTAGAACTGAGGTACTAGAACATGGGTCCAGTGGAGGAGCAATGTTACACTGGACTCTGCATTAGCAGTATTCTTTGTACTATTTGTACATTAGAGTATGGTCCCAGCAAACCAACTTGGCTTACGTTACCCCTTATGAAATCTTCTCTTTATTGATAAACAGTCCATCTACATTCATGAAATAGTCCCAAAATGTTCACACCATTTACATGTTATCCTTCCTTCCACTTCTATTCAACATTTCTTAGATGCAAATTCTAAACCTGTGATCCTTTGGAAATGCACTATTCTCTTTCCAGCTAATTTAAAATGATCCTGCTACCGAGCTATCGACATAAACCAAATGGCATGGAATTATAATGTTATACTATTATATTCCATTTTTATGTCTTTCTCACCTGTTGAGCCAGTGGCTGAGGTCAGGAAGATGTGCCCACTGCACCCCGGTCTGGTTTAGTGACCTGAGCATTCGACAGCATGTCAGAGTGAGGAGCGGTGTAGCCAGGGCTAACCACTTCTCCGAGTCTGCACTGATCCCCAGATCAGCCACCGGAGAGAAGGATGCACCTTTTTCCTCTATGGTTGAAGGCAGGAGAAGACTTTCCTCCTCTTCTTCACTTAGGCGTCTTTTTTCCCTAAAGTACTTCCTGCAGACATCCTGGAAGACAGCCAGGCAAAGTGTGTTGAGCAGGAAGTACCATGTCTGGTGTTCCTCTTCTACAAAGCTACTGGAGGCCAAGCTAAGAGTGTGGCTGAGTGTGCCGATAAGGAGCAGGACGTCCAGTTCAGTCAGAGTCCACTCTGAGGAAGAGGTCTGAGAGCGAGTGAGAGGGAGAGAGAAAGAGAGAGAGAGAGAGAGAGAGAGAGAGAGAGAGAGAAATGTAAAAAAAAAAGTATCACAGATTACATGCACACTCACACCTGCTGACTGGGTGCCTGTGATAGCTTCTCTCCCACTTGAGCTCTCAGCCGTGTTAGGACGTGCTGAGAACTAATTAAAGGACTTTAAATTAAATCATAGGAATAAAGGTGTTAAGAGCCTGGAATGTAGGCAAGTGTAAAATGTACTTTGTGCCAAATGAGTTTCACTGAAATCAGCAGCAAGATGCCTGCAGTGCAGGATGCTGTGGTGAAAGGAGGCAGTTTACCTAAAGTGTCAACTGAACCACAAACCAAATTCCTGCCCTTGGAAGTAAAAAAAAGTTCAAAACAACCTTATAGCTTCTTGGCTTGTTCAAGCCAATCACATGCATGTATGGAAATTATATAGCTTAAAATGGCTCACTGGATCAGAAAATAGCTGCAGTACCAAGGCCTTTACCTCAGAAAGTGGAGACTTTTCACAGAACGTTTATAGATACCGTATTTCTTGATGTATCATTTTACTCTCTCTTAAAAAGATGTCAGGGACAAAATGAAAGTGGACGGAGAAGCATGTGCTTAGTTTCCCTTCAAAACAAAACCACTTCAAACTGTTTTATATTATAACTACAAACTGGTCACTAATGATTAAGCATTAAAAAGCAGCATCCTTTGAAGCTTGCAGGCCGCTATGAAGGCGTATCCTTTGAAGGATGCCTAGATTGCAAATGCCAAACCGCTGAAGTTTCTTAAAAATGGAACCAGAAACTTTGATTTTAGTGTTTTTATTTTTTCCTTGATTAGAGGTGGGTATGATTCACTGCCAGCACATGATGTATCTCAGACTGATGAGAGAGCAATGTTAACATTAGGCAGTTATCAACCAGCATATTCTTGAGTCTTCACTGCTGACACTGGATCCACCCACTGGATACTTTACTGCCATGCAAAAGAAGGACAATTTCTTGGCCACATATGAAGGAGCCTTTGAAATGGGACAGTCTAGTCGCACTGCTATGACTCAAATGATCTTCAAATTTAGCTCTTGAAGGACACAGCCCCCTGAATTGGGACAGCTCTTTTCCATTTAGTCAGAGTTCACCTTACCCTGGTACACTAATGAAATCCTAATTAGTTACTCCATGTCTGAGATCATGATGGATATGAAAACATGTATCCATGATACCAGTTACCATAGGAACATCCTACTCCTCTGGCCTGTGACAGGGCCTCACTGCAATGCCCCACAAGAGCAATGCTGGGAAAAACTTAGCCAAGGGGAAAATGAATTGCTTAAGCAACACACCAACACTGATGTTTGTGTAAGCACAGGGATATTACTACCCCTTCATCCCACATCTAGGCATGTTTGATTTCCCTCTACTGGAATATTTACATCCCCGGCTGTGTTTTTGATCTCATAATAAGAAGAAATCATGGTGAGGCTAAAATAAGAATGCACCCAGGCTTTACTATTTGCATGCTAATTCAATGCATCCTAAGAGCAGAAGGTTTCCTATGATGATTGTCTCAGTTTGTTATGTTGATCACTTTCCATCACCAGCAACTCATTAAAACCTGTATCTCAAAATAATTGGAGGAGTGTGTTATTGTGCTATTGTCTCTCTTCCCTGTGATATGGATTTTAGGTGTCTTTAGTGTGGTCATGTGGCAGCAGCACAATGCAAAGAAATCATACAAATACATATCAAAAGCTTCAGTTAATATTCACAATAAACATCAGAATAAAGAAAGAAATGTGATTTCAGTGAGTTTAACTGTGGTGACTGGTCCCAGATGGGCTGCTTTGAGTACATCAGAAACTGCTGATCTCCTGGGATGTTCACGCACAGCAGTCTCTAGAGTTTACATTGTGTAAAAAACAAGACACATTGAGTAAGTGACAGTACTGTGTGTGGAAACACCTTGTAGATAAAAGAGATCAGAGGAAAATGGCCACATTGGTTTGAGCTTCCAGGAAGTTATAGGAACTCATCTAAACTCTATTCACAACTGAGGTGAGCAGTAAAGCATCTCAGCATTCTCAAAACACTAACCCTTGAGATCAATGGGCTATAAGTGCAAAGAAACCCGCACTGGGTTACACTCCTGCCAGCCAAAAACAAGAATCTGAGGCACAGGCTTATCAAAACTCTTTAACTGTCCAGTTTCAGTGAGACTGTGCCCATGATAACCCCAGATTCTGTGGGTAGCATTACTGCCTTACAGGTCCTGGGTTCGATCCTGAGCTCAGGATACTGTCTGTGTCACATTTTCTCTATCTGTGCACCAGGACTGCCTCTGGTGTCTCCGGCTTCCTTCCACTTTACAAAAAAACATGCATCTGGGTGCATTTAGGGCCTAAACTCTCCCCCAAGGCACAGACCTACCATGAAGCTGCTGGAAAACCTGTCACTATCTACAGTCAAGCAAGTTTTACATTGCCATGGACTGAGAGGCTGCTATCCCAGAAAGAAGTCTCTGGTCCAAAATCAATACTTTCCACACTGACCACATGGCCTGCGGGAGAATGATTTATTGTCAGATCAGACAGTTTGACTTGCTTAGCCACAATGACCAGAGGTATGTTTGGAGGAATGGTAGGAGTGGTAATAATATGGTAGCATCATGATTTTGCTGCCAGCGGAACTTGATTAACGTGTATGGAATGATGAAGAAGGAAGACTACCTCAGATTTCTTCAGCATAACCTCAAACCATCAACTAGACGGTCGAAACCTGGACACAATTGGGTGTTCTAATAGAACAATGACCCCAAACACACATCAAAGATGGTTGTGGAATGGATAAAGCAGGCTAACATTGCCAAAAGAACAGTTCAAAGAAATCAAACAAAAGCCCAAATATTGATATGATATTCATATCCATGATGAATGATTGTAAACCTCTAACCACAACTGTACATCAGTGAGAGGGACCAAACCAGTACATGTGAGACTTTTCCTTGTAATGGGGTGTTTTCACATTGCTCTATCATTCCTTTTAATTAAATACAGACCATTAAGAGATTTAAAAGCAACTAATTAGAGCTTACAGCTGATACTAATGGAAACAAGTAGCTAGTGGAGCAACTGATCTAATATGCTCACATTTTCTAGCATGTGTTAATATTATTGCTGCTGCACAAAGCTGCATAAGTTGTAGCTTGCTGGGGTTAGGTGTAGATGTGGATTACAATAGTTAAAGTGAGACAAAAGCAAACTGGTGCAAAATAATTTTTTATCTATCTTTCACAAAACGTAAAAAGCAAGATACAGGGGTTAGACAATGAAACTGAAACACCTGTCATTTTAGACCACAATAATTTATTACTATGGTGTAGGGCCTCCTTTTGTGGCCAATACAGCATCAATTCATCTTGGGAATGACATATACAAGTCCTGCACAGTGACTAACCCCTGTATGTGCAGCAAGATATCCTACTCAACATAGCCAGCTCGTAAGCTTTTTGAGGTAGAAATCCAAATGTATGTTGAGTATTCCAAATGATGTTGGGTTTGTCTTGGAGCAAATACTAGATGTGAAATATAATTTGTGCTACTCTTTGTATCTCCTCATATGCCACAGATTTCTTGAATTTAATGTGTATTAAACTCAAAGTCAAAGTTTATTTGTCACACACATAGTCATACAATTGATCATATAGTCATAGTATTATTATTATACCTTGTTTATTACAGTAATCGGAAGCAATCTAGTGGGCTGTTTCAAAGGATCCGTCTGTTGAACAGGGCTGTGTTATGGGCAGGCCAAGCAAAAATCAGAAATCAAATGAGCAAATAAAGGTCACAATTAATGCTCTTTAACACACCCACTAGTGCTTCTATTCTCTCCCTCTCATTTTTATGAGTGGCAAAGAAAGAAAAAAAAGGCACTCAATAATCATTAACCTCCTCTAAGTTATTGCAATGCTAATAATACCCAAAGGCACATCAGAATTCTCTCAAGCTGCCCCCTCCCACAAGACAGCAGGCAAATATATGAGCTAATGCAGGATATATTAATAAACTATAGAGAATTTATTATGGTGTCAGGACCATAAAGGTCATCAATATTCAGCCTTTTACAGTATTACAAGTGCTTCATTTTACAATTGAGAAAAAAGGTTACATACACTTAGACTAAAGTATTCAAACTCATTTTTTCTCTGCTTCACACATTTCATCTTACCATACATTTACTCTGATAAATCAGTGAGGATCTACTTTATTTTCATACAAGGTCAGTTGAAAATACTAGATAAAATACAGATTTATTTAAGCTTTTATTTACTATATCAGATTTTTACTAGTTCAAATGTTCATTCATTTCATTATCTTAACCACTTACTCCTATTTCGGGGTCACGGGAGAGCCTAGCTGGCAGCTTAGGGCGCAAGGCAGGAACAACCCTAGACAGGGCGCTAATCCATCATAGGGCACACATGCACACACACACACACACACACACACACACACACATACTCACGCACACACTAGGGCCACTTTAGAGACACCAATCAACCTAACGTGCATGTCTTTGGACTGTGGGAGGAAACC
>JAOVVG010000037.1:19092771-19104709 GCA_028566375.1 Leptodoras nelsoni | reverse complement strand
AGCAAGACATGCACCAACAATTTGTCCTCTTTTGAACTCTGGTATGTCACCCATAATGTTGTGTGTATTGCAATATTTTGAGCAAAATTGTGCTCTTACCCTGCTAATTGAACCTTCACAATCTGCTCTTACTGGTGCAATGTGCAATTAATGACCAGATTGGCCATTTAGCCATGAAACCTCCCACACTAAAATGACAGGTGTTTCAGTTTCATTGTCCAACCCCTGTATGTGTTATAAACTATGCATTTCATACCACAGGTGAAAATGTTAACAATATGTACAGTATATGTATTTCAATTTTTGGTAATATATCCTCGGGTTCTAAACTAAAGCAGCAAAGGAACAAGGAACGAACTTACATTACAGCCTACAATTTTACTTAACCAAAGTTGTTTCCAAACAGACTTTTCATAATGCTTTTTAATTATGAACATTGCAAACAGACTTTTCAAAATTTCCATCCCTATTAACATTGCCTTACTCATGATATTAGTTAATATTATGGAAGCCTTAGGTAAATATTAATATATTGCTCACCTGTAGTGAGAGAGGGAGAAACATTACAGAGACAATCACAGCATATCATAATCATAGCTCTATAATCCAATCTCTATGCAACACACCATTTTGGTACATTTTTCCTTTTTTCTGAAAGAAGAAGATTTAATATGTATAGTAATATATAGTATTTACTATAATTCATATATTCTCCAGCTATTTGACACAAATACTGTATGCTCTCATAATCACATTAGACTATATATTTAAATGTTTCTTTGTCATTACTCACTCTCTCTGATTATCTAAGCCACTTATCCTGCTTCTGGGGATGCTGGAGCCTATCCCAGCACTCACTGGGCAGAAGACAGGGAAACACCCTAGACAAATCACCAGTCCATTGCAGGGCAGACACAAAGACACACTCACACAGTTTAGTATGTCCAATTTGCCTGAATGCATGTCTTTGGATTGAGAGGAAACAAACACAGACATGCCGAGAACTTGCAAACTCCACACAGAAATGACCCTAGCTGCCTGGCCAGGTGAAACATGCCAGCCCATATAATTACATTTGTCTATAGTTTTTGTACATACATATATTTCTACATACATGAATTTGAACCAGGCAATGGTGAGGCACTTTGAGCACAAAGTCAATGATACTATAAAAGACTGCTGTAAATGTACAGTATAAAATACTATAATTATAATCAAAGCAAAATACTGCATTATTGTTTGAAGTACAATAAGGATTGTACTGTAAATAATTAGGCAATTAGTAGTGCATTTGTTTACAATAAAATGCGTTTACAGTAAAAAAAAGTTATATGCAAATAAAAACTTCTTATTGAAGTGTTATTGAAGTCACTCAGTAGTTAAGGTTTTGATTTACATATCAGAAAGTGTTCAAATCCCATCACTGCCTATGCTTAGATCCTTGAGCAAGACCCTTAACCTTCTGTTCCATTTCATCCTGCTTCAACTGTAAAACATTTGTCAAATGAGCAAATAAACTGAATCATATTTTCTATTTTTGTCTTTCGTTCTGTCACATTCTGAAGAGGGAGCATTACCTATCAGATAGATGGAGGGACCAGAAAACATGGAGGTGTGGATGAAATAAGGTTCATCATTACATTGCGTTCTTCAAGACAATACAAACAAACTCAAATGAGAAATTACATATATGTGAAATAAATGTAATATAATATAATATATCATGATAGTTATAGGGTTGTGCTACAGGGTCACCTATGTGGAGCTTCATGTAATACTACATTTGCTAAATCATATGTATAGCTGCTCCTGACTATATAACTAATAACTAATATTTGTAATTATATGGGTGTATAAGCTGGGCTAATATACATTACAATCAGGCTTTGAATTCACTGAAATGCGCAAGAGTGACACCGGAGCCTTGGCCTTTTTATGCTCCCAGTGCTCTCGTTGTAACGCTCTGGCATTTGGTATCAGTCTCTCTTTTGTAGAGGAGAGATCACGGGGTCAGAGGTAATCTAGTAGGGATCCTTTTATCTCTTCCTCTGCCCCTTAATTCGAGCACTGTGCTCTCTGCTTTTCTGGCAGCTTTAATCTTTCAAATGCTATGGTGTCTAATTAACTGATTTCACTTTAGTAGAGGTGAGATCACGCTGTAGGGCTTAGAGCTAAGGTAAGCTGTAAGGGATTCTTTCCTCTCCGTTCTCCTGCATATTTATCTGAGCACAATGCTCTCCTCTCCTCCGACAGCTTCTTTCTTTCAAATGCTACGGCGACTAATTAACCAATTTCACGTTCGTAGAGGTGAGATCATATTGTAGGGCTTAGAGCTGAGGTGATCTTTAAGGGATTCTTTCCTTTCTCTTCCCCTGCCTATTAACCTGAGCACAATGCTCTCTTCGCTGCTCCAGCAGCTTCTTTCAAATGCTACGGTGTCAATTTCAGTTTGTCTATGTGCTCTCCGCGCCTTCACGGTTTCCCTTAGGAGGTACACCCTTTGCTTTTTGGTTATGCCATTTTCATACATCCACCCTTGTGGAGGCAGTGCAGGCCCTGGGCTTGAGATAGCCCAAGCCCCAGGCTGTTTTCGAGCCCAACAACCCTCCCACCTCTAATTCAGATTCTAATGTCTGGACTAACAGGAGCTGACAGACCGAAGTTGTTCCACCCTAGAAGAGGGTGAGATCAGTCACCTAACCTCCTCAAGCTCTCTCAGGGCTCTTGACTGGTGGCTGACAATACTGCCCATGCTTCGGCCGAGGTCGCCCTGGCTGAACCCACGCAGCTCAGGGTCATCAAAGACCCATGAAGGGTGGCGAAGCTAAAGTCCAAGCCCGTTTGGCTGGAGAGAAAAAGCTATCCAGTTGCCCATTCTCTGCCATTCTGGGGCAGCTGGCAATCCTATTAATGACTGCCTGGTCTGTCAGACAGGGCTTGGTTTTAAATTACTACCTCAGCCCCTCCAGGCACATTCCCCGGCCCAGTCAGCACCTTCGGGGTCACAACAGGCCCGTAACCACCTTGTTGATGCTCTCCGGGGCACGGCCTGGCCACAGAGAAGACTTGTGAGGTGTGAGGTATCAGTCTCTCTTTTGTAGAGAAGAGATGACGGGGTTAGGACTTTGGTCTGAGGTAATCTAGTAGGGACCCTTTTATCTCTTCCTCTGCCCCTTAATTCGAGCACTATGATCTCTGTTGCTCCAGCAGCTTTAATCTTTAAACGCTACGGCATCTAATTAAACAATTACACTTTAGTAGAGGTGAGATCATGCTCTAGGGTTTAGAGCTGAGGTAAACTGTAAGGGATTCTTTCTTTCTTTCCCCGGCCTATTAATCTGAGCACAACGCCTTCTCTGCTGCTCCGGCAGCTTCTTCTTTCAAATGCTACGGTGTCAATTTCAGTTTGTCAACGTGCTGCTCATGCTCTCCGCGCTTTCTCGGTTTTCCTTAGGTGGCATGCCCTTTGCCCTTTGTTTTGGATACGCTATTAGTTTCATTCATCCTTTTCCCTAACATTCATTGACATTCATCTCCTTTGTTTGAGACACTTTCCAAGTGTCTGCTTAGCTCAGCAGTACCTCTCACCTTCTATATGCTGACGACCTGGGTTTGATTCCGGGTCATCAGGTTTTGCACAACACAATATGATATTATTTATGATGATCAATAAATAAAGATATTTTCTGTTCCCTGTTATTTATTAGTACCTAGAGAGCTACTGATGCACCAGTTTATTTACCATTTGCATATTCACCATCATATTCCAGAGACTACATTTTTTTTATTTATATAGAAGCATACTACATTACTGTGGAATATAATGCTGTTAATGCTCTGGCCTGAAAAAAAAATGCTGGGCCAAAAGTGACTTCAAATATGATTCATTCATTTATCTTCAGTAACCACTTTATTCTGGTCAAAGCCTACCCGGAAAACACTGGGCATTAGCTGAAAGTACACTGATGGCAGACAACCATGCACTCACCCATTATTTTATGTCAGTCATTACCTAGGCACAATTTAGAGCAGATAATGTATTGACCAGCATATTTTTGGCAGAGGGTGGGAACTAGAGAACCCAAAAGAAATGCATACAGACAGAAGGAGAACTTTGTCAGCTCTCGAAGCTGGCAGCAACTCCCAGCTTCAGACGTCCATATCTCTGTATTCCAGAGAAATAATCACACAGCAGGAATAATCAGAGACATGTAATCTGATAGAGTTTCAGATGTCTTTTGTATATACAAAGACATTCATAATACATCCAGTGACTCCATGCACAGGTGAGAGAAACCAGGGCTGCAGGATGGCACAAAGGCTTACATTGAATTGTTCAAACGGTTACATCCAACTGTTCAACTGTTTACTAGTTACCATTGCAGTTTTGACTATCTAGCATACAGTCATAGAAGATATTATTTATTATTACACTATCCAGTGTCACCCAAATGAGAATGAGTTCTCTTTTGAGTCTGGTTGCTCTCAAGGGTTCTTCCTCTTAACAAGAGGTTAATTGCTGCCGTCACCCCAGTTTGCCCAATTTTTAAAGGGATAAAATGTATATAAATTTTATGCCTTTGTAAAGCTACTTTGGGACAATGTCCAATGTAAAAAACACATTAGAAATAAAATTTAATTGAATTGAAGGTAAAGGTGAAGGTTAACTGCATGCATGGGGATTTCATGCACATCTACTGCATGGTCTGGCATTTATACAGCGTTGGAGTTGGTTTAGTCCTTGTTAACATCAATGCATCAGACAAACACTGATTTGGCGGTGGGGCCTACTCCCCCTCCCTCCAGAGATTCTCCACTGGGGAATTCCCTCTGGAGCACATGTGCAAAGAGATACTCCATAATGCCTTTGGCCAACTGACAACAATTGATGATCAAAGGGCTCCCCCATACACTCTCGTACCTGTTTTTTGTGGGTTTTTTTTGCCACCATTAAACACAGGCTCTATAGAATGACACAGGACACTCAAACTCAAAAAATTCTGACCCAGTGGTTGGTGTCTAAAAGATGCTGGGTAAAGTTATTCCTTGTGGCACATCTTAATCCAACAGTAAGGAATTTAGGACAAGATAAAACACTCTTCCATCTCATGGCCCCTTTTCTATTGACCGGACAATCACATCAATGTTTGCAGGTGGTGTGCAGCATGTCGCGAATGTCAGCTGGTGAGAGTCGTAATGGATTTTGTCGGGCTATTAGAATGGTCAGCATGGGGGTACCACTTTGTGCTAGTCATTGTAGACTATGCAATTAGATACCCTGAAGCAGTGCTGTGGTGCTACATCTCAGCACGCAGAGCTGCTGCTGCACTCTTTAGTGTCGAGATCCCGAAAGAGATCCTGACGGATCAGGGCACAACTTTAATGTAACAGATACTATGCAAACTTTACAAGCTATTGGGCATTAAATTGGTTCAAACTACCATTCATCTGCAAACATATGGGCTTGTTCAGTGGTTTAATAAGAAGGTCAAAGATAGCCAATTCTCAAGCCATTAAAAACCAAAAGCAGTTTCTGATGTGTTCCTAATGCTGCCCAGGCACACCAACCTCATAGAGATCCATATCAAGATAGGGGTAGTGGTGTGTAGTCATACCTATAGACTCCCTGAACATAAAAATCAGGTGGTTAGTGAGGAACTCAAAGCCGTGTTTGATTTGGGGGTAATTGAGGAGTTGCACAGTGAGTGGTGCAGTCCTGTCATTTTGTTTCCCAAAGCAGATAGGTCAGTCTGCTTCTGTGTTTATTATCACAATGTCAATGTGGTGTCTCAGTTCGATGCATATCCCATGTCCCATATTGATGCTCAATCAGTTAGACAAAGCCTGCTTTTACTCAACACTGGACTTGCCGAGGAGATACTGGGATACCCTTGATTTCAATATGCTGACAAAAAATGACATTCGCCACACCATTTGTTATTCACCAGTTTGTGACACTTCCATTCAGGTTGTTTAGGGCTCCTCCAGTGTTTCCGCGATTGATGAATTGGATACTGCACATGCTGTGGCATACCTAGGTGACATCATAATTTTTAGTAATGATTGGCTGCAGCACCTGCAACATCTTAGGGTTTCCACCTAGATGACCTAGGACCAAAAAGAAGATGAGGCAGTTCTTGGGCCTGGCTGGTTACTACCTAATTATTCATATGTCACCATCCCCTTGACTGGCCTCAATAAAAAGGGGGAAATCGGATATGGTTCAGTAGTCTTTTTCTCCTAACGTCCCTTTTGGTTGCAGACAGATGTGTCAGAGAGAGGGCTGTCTTATCCCAAGTGGTGGAGGGGGAGGAGTGACCTGTGCTGTACATCAGGCAGAAGCTCTCGAACCAGGAGCACAATCACAGCATAGTAAAAAAAGAAATGCCTGGCCATCAAATGCCCAGTCCTCACTCTCCACTACTGCCTGCTGGGAAAACCATTAACTCTGTTTGGATCACACCCCAGTCCAGTGGCTCCACTGCATGAAGTACGCCACCACATCTATCACCTGTTGGTATCTAGCCCTCCAGCCTTTCAAGTTTGAGGTGATCCATAGGCTGGGGAAACAGGTGCCTGTGGCGAACATCCTCTCCAGGTGAGCGAGGGGTGGGTGTTGGCTGCAGGTGGTTGGCTTATGTGTGTACATGTATGTAAGGGTGTGATCAAGCACTGCTCTGGCAATGGGAGACATTGACAGAGCCATGTGCAGTAGAAAGGTAAGTACTCATACCTGCTCCTTATTAATTAACTTAATTTGCCCTGTTCTATATGTGTTGGTGTGTGCAGAGAGCTGAGGGCTTAAAGTGGGAGAGCTGGAGAGCTATGAGAGAGAGCTGCACCCAGAGAGCCGAGACACAGATCCCTAGTGTGTTGATTAAAAGTGCTGAAAAGTTCATTTAAATTGGAAATAAAGTGGCTGTGCATTGAATGTTGAGTCTGTCTCCTGAACCATTACACAGACATGTTACAATCCAATTAAGACAACAGGTAAATTAATGGCACAGCAGTAAAGTGATACAGTGCATTTCTACATAGTATTAGTCAGTAAAATGATGAGGGAACCAAAGGTGGTGAATAATATGGACACATTTTAAAGGTTTCATTGCATTGTACATAAAACACCTAAGGCCACTGTTCATGTGTAGTATGACTTGATGTGTGCTTGTGGGTATGAGCTGTGCATGGTGTGTTAAGTAGGAGGTTGGGAGATTTGAAGAAAGGAAGAACAAGATCCTTCAGTGAAGGTTGTGAAATTCTAAAGTTCTCTTCATGTTTAACTCTTCCACTTGGGATCTGTCCCCACCTCTTCTCCTCTTCAAAGACCAAATCACTACCCTATTTTTAGAAGAAAGGTTTCCCCCTCCATTTTTCTTCCCTTTTTCAAACTCCCACTCTCTTGATACCCACAGGCCATAGTTAAACTCATTGCTGACTTTCTCTCTTAACTTTACAAGGAAACAGCTTCTATGAATGTCAAAGCATCAAAGCATATGTGTGTAGCACAATAGTTGCTTGATGCCACAAGGAGTGCTCTCTATTCTACCTGAACATTCAGATCCAAGAGTAACTGTGCATCTGTTCATCAAAGGCTGCAGTTCTCACCATAGAAAACATCATTTTAACTTATGTCACATAATGTATTAACCAAGAAAGGGTTTGTTTTTGATCACGTGTTCCTGATTGGACTGCATCAACATATATTTGGGTCAGTGTAGAGTTCTTCATTCTTAATCATTCTTAACATTTTGTAACACTTCTTAGTACAGTGCCACAAGGCATATGATATTAAAGGGGTAAGTGCATGGTATGAATTTGAAAGTAATGGATAATTAACAAATAATGTATTTTAATAAATTTAATGACTTTACTGGTTACAATTGCATTTTTTACCAAACAGTCATAAAATGGAATGTTGCATCTGGCATCACCGAAATGAGGATGGGTTCCCTTTCGAGTTTGGTTCCTCTCAAAGTTTCTTCCTCTTAACATCTCAGGGAGTTTTTCCTTGCCACCAGCACCCCCAGGCTTGCTCATTAGAGATAACCATCCATCCATTATCTTAACCATTTATTCTTATTCAGGGTCATGGGAGAGTCAGTGCCTAGCTGGCAGCTTAGGGCACAGGGCAAGAACAACCCTACACAAGGTGCCAATCCATTGTAGGGCACACTCGCATACTCTGGGCACTTTAGAGACACCAATTAACCTAATATGCATGCATTTTAACTGTGGGAGGAAATCAGAGAACATACAGACTCTACACAGAAAGGACCCAGAGTGCTCCACCCAGGGATTGAACCTGGGACTTTCTTGCTGTGAGGTGACAGTGCTACCCACTGAGCCACCGCATTAGGGATAACATTTATATAAATGAATGTCTGCATTTTATGTCTTTGTAAAGCTGCTTTGGGACAACATCTGTTGTTAAAAGCCTTTGACATAAAATTGAAATGAATAATTGTATAGGGTAACAGGATGGTAATGTGCCAATACAGTTTAATTAAAGTACAGTAAAATGTTAGCCAATTTGTCTGAGACAAATTCTATTAAGCAGGTAAATGCATGGGGCAAAGAGCAAGATGAAAAGATGCCTCCACACCATTGTTCACTGAACTTGCTTAGTAAATTTTGATGTTTTCATTAGTTACATTATATTTTCTATTGAGCTACAGAAATAGCTGCTCTGCTTTGGAAACACAATGAAGCTTGAGGTCACATGGTAATGCAAGTTTTTTTAAAATGTAAAAAGCATCTATATTATCTGCCCAAATAATTTTCAGGCTATTAAAGGGTATTTACAGGATCTTCAGAACTATAGCGTTTTGAATATGCCCATGTGACTTGCAAGCCTGATTTTGTTTGCAGAAAATAGGAGAAATTTCATTGTGAACAGCATAAACTTTACACATGAAGTGGGCAACACTCAAAATATTAAAAACAGAGGTAAAGTGATTTATTACTGTATGGCTCCAAGGATAAAGGTGATGTTATCGCGGCTCACTACTCTTTTATGACTAAGAATCTAAATAGGTGCAGCTGAAGGTTAAATGCATGTTATGAATTAAATATCTGACTCCAATATATAAATGTAATTATCTGAATCCAATTTGTACATAAACAGCCATAACAGTTTTATAATGCATTATAATGCAACTATTTAACATAAGCTAAAGTTGCAGTGTATCAGACAATAACACTTTAGTTAATACTAAGAATATAATACCTCAGTGTTCAATTTACCTTTTAGCTTATAATGTATGAAACATAGAAAGTGCCTTTTGTACATCTGAGTTGTTATATACAATATTTATTGAACAGGTATCCTGTTAGCGCAGAGGTTTCTATTTATGTTCAAGCTTAGGCCTTTCCTATTTACTTGACAGAGTTTTCTATTTAAACTAGCAAGTATCAGCCTTTATATTAGCTTGCCATAGGTCATTTGAAATATGTTGACCCTGCACAAACCTTAGTAATTATACAAATCTTACAGCTCATACCTTCTTATTGTAACATATTTTTATTTACAACGACTGGGTACTTTTGAGGAAAAATAATGTAGGGGTATATTACAAAAATATTAAAAACATGATATACATGTTTGGGGGGTTCATCAAGTACTGCAAAATATTTATCCAGATGCTCTAAATGCTATTTCCTAAACATGTATGATGTTTGTGATGGACACTTCATACAAAGCTTTTAAGTAAAAGTATAATTGTGCCAGAATGTTGAGATTCAATGTATAGAAGCTGCTGCAAATAAGCTGCATGCAAATTTTTTTTCAAACAATTCTGTGTGAACATTAACTGACCCTGACTCTGACCCTGTATCTGCATGAGTTTATGCTTTCTCTTGCTGCCTCATGATTGGCTTATTGAATAATTGCAGAAATGAGAAGGCGTAGGGATGATCCTAATATACTATGAATGTATATCTAATACCAACTTAATGTGCTGCATATTCCCATCACATAAAGTGGAAGAAAGAGCAATAATTACCTGAAATATGCATACTAAATTTCAACATTGTGGCATAAGCAATTCTTAAGGTATTGAAATGCATAGAAGTTTCATGCAATTTGGCATGCATCTAAATGCATCTAATATCTGACAAGTTATTGGCTAGTAAATGCTAGATTTTTGCTCTGAATATTATGTACTAGGTGGTGCTGCTCCTTACTAGGGTAATGCCCTTCCATAAAAAGTTAAGCATTTTTGTCAAAAGTTTACAGCTGTTGCCAAAAAAGTGCTTTGAGCCTCAATTCAGGAGGTACTAACACAAATGGAAATGCACAACTAAAGGGACTCACACTTTACATTCTGTATCAGACATGCAGGGAAACAACCACGCTAGTTGTTATGTATGTAGATCCTTCAAAATATAACCAAGTTCTTGGAAGTTTGTGCCACACACTAACTCAGATAATATGTTGCTGCTGAAGCCAAGACTCTGGTCCAATTCTGTGTATGGATGTAAACAATTTGCCAGCTTATTGTTATAGATTATTCAATCAGTGTCTCAATATCATCAAAGGCATCTGTTGTCAGTTGGCATCCATTCTGTAATAGCTATGAATTATAGCTTCTCCATACAAATATGAGGGAGACAGTATAAACATATTGAGACATAGTTTTAGAGAGTGGGGAGAGAATGTTGGATCAAAGATGGAAAGAAAAGTGTGAAAAGAAAGAAAGAGGGAGGGAGAAAGGCCCAAAGAAAAGGTCATCTAGCTGTATGTCATGCAGTGAGGTAGATGCCTGAACACTGGGATTTACTGAAATTAATCTGTCGTATGGTGACAGTGGTGCTTCTAAAAGGTCACCCACAGCAACAAGATGTGGGGGCTGACTGCTGAAATGTATCGAATCTGACCACTGGCTGGCCAGGACTCTGGTAGTTAGTGCATCCTAAAGGTCATTTCTACTTTGCTTTTCTCCTCGACTGACCACTCAGCAGGTGTTTGAGAAATGCCTACTCTTTACCCCCTGACAGATTCAGACAGTGTTTTTGTCAAGCCCTAGTTATAAAGAGAGAGCTTTGGCAATTTTGTCAAGCCTGATAATTTGAACAGAGCAGCAGGTGAAGTAGGTAGCTATTAACATCATGATGGTTGGTACATCCTGAGTCTTTCATTTTGTTTCCTTTTTTTAAAAGGCTGGATCAAAGGTCTTTTAGCAAGGCAATGACATGTTGGCAGGCCACTGTATGAAGCAAAAATTCTTAGTCATAAATGAACACTTATATGCAGTGGTTAATGATTCTTACAACTGGCTTTCACAGCATGGCTTGTTTGCTCTAAGAGTCCTTTTCAAAGTAGCAGGAAAGAGAAACTCAGGTTAATCAGTTGCCAGTATTTGGTATGTGTTAGTCTGTGATTTATCAGTAATCAAATCATTCATGCAGTTAAAAAAGACACCGCTTTAAAAATGTAGAAAATTTTAAAATAATATAAATAAAAGGTTCTCCCTCTTCTTTAGTCCATCAGGAATTCTTGTTTACCATGGCCCCTATTATTACATACTAGAAAAAATGAGGTCCTTTTGGCCTGTTGCTTTGTCTATAAAATTGAAAACATTCTTTGGTTAAGCTATCCATGTTGTTTACCATTTTCTGAACTGTACTTCTAATGGAAATTTATTCAGTGTTTTGGCTCTTTATTTGAGTGTTTGTGTGGTACAATCTTCCACTGAAGAACATGCTACTTCTACAACTAGGAAAGAAGATGGATGGTTGGATTAGGGTAAATAAAAGAAAAAAGGTCTGAAAGCAGACTTGTCTTTTTGTTCAGACTTATGGTGAAGTATTGTGAGAAAAAGCTTTTAGAGATGATGTTCTAAAATCTACAGTGTATATGCCCACCATCTCTCTCTCTCTCTCTCTCTCTCTCTCTCTCACACACACACACACACACACACACACACACACACACACACAC